>ML791299.1:467360-507359 GCA_009831015.1 Picea engelmannii
CTCCCTCTCACCCTCCATGCATATGAACCTACCTCCACTTTGGCCCTATACCCTTATATATAAATAGAAAACACATATTAAATACAAATGTGTGTTTAAATTACATTACAAACAAATAAAAAATAAAAAATAAACAAAAATTAAAACAAATAAAAAATATACATTTCAAACATAAAAAACACTATGGGGCCAAACCACCCCTAGAAAATAAATAATCTCCCAAACTGGTTGACGAATGCATTGTCTGACCCCATCTTCTAGTGAGGAGAGTGTGCAGAGGAGCAACCTATTGCAATTTGCATTGGACCAACCCCACCTTATAGAATGGTTTTGGAGAGGAGAAGCCCACTAACATTTGTATTAGATCGATACCTTTCAGTAATGACAAATCATAGAGGAGAAGACCATGACAAGAAGAGATTCACCCCGCCTGTGTGTCAAAGGGATTGACCTGAGAATGCCATCGATGTGTAGCCTCATTGCTGATATAGATAGAGAATCTAGATATTGTAGTTGTTTGTTCCATATTAAATGGTTCACAAAGGTTATGTTTGAGTTTCAGTCACTTCAAGTTTTCCCTATCATTTACTCGTTAGTTTAGGTTATGTTATCGCACAATCTGTAGCTTGGTCAAAGGCCAACCCAATCCACAAAAATGTGACAACTATGGGAGTACCTACCCATTGTCACCTTAGATAGACACTCCCCTCACTTTAGTGATGATGAAATCACTACAAGGGGGGAATCCCAGTGACCCTAGGAGGATTGATATGGAAAGTGTGATGATGATGAGTGAAACCACTATAGGTCAATCTTGGATATGAAGGATGGCTTGGAAAATAGTCTTGTGAAGGAGGAGATGATTTCCAAATGTTTGGTACTTGCAAAATGATATTATCCTTACTTGGAACAAGCCAAATGATCATAAACCAAGCCTTATATAAAAGGGGATCAACAAGATAACATTGTTATCCCATATTGCAGTAGTACGGAAATATATAGATAACAAAATAGAGATGTTACTAGATGAAAAATTGACCATCCAAAACATCAAATAATTATTGGTTAATCAAGCCCTAAACATGTAGATAATATCCCAATATTTACACACAAGTTTTGATGGCTAAATAGGGGTGAAACAATATGTTATCAACAATATATTAGGGAAGACTTGTGGTTGCGTAATTTTTTTTTTGCAGAAGTAAGTTCTTGAGCCAGGTTGATATTGGTGGCCACCCACTTTTTCCAACTGGCTCAAAACAATTTTATGGCAATTTTTGTAATTTACTATTTTTAGCAGTTTTTAACTTCCGAGGCCATTTTGAGATCCTAAATGAAGGTTTTTTGGGATTTATTTTCTCAATTATAGCCGAAGGCTCGAATTGATCCCCCAAAATAAATCTCCTCGACGATACCTTTCCAACAAGCTATCGTGTGCCCCAAACAGAGATCGTATGCAAACGTTACAACCATGGGAAGTTGTGACATTCATGTTTATTGTAAAAAGGCCTTCAGAGACATATTGTAACCATCTTCTTATGAATGAGTGCAGCCATCACATCTCTTCTCAAAGATAAGCCACCACCATTCCAACAAGCTTGTTGGAATGGTGGCGGCTTATCTCTAACAAGAGATGTGTCGATTGCGCTCATTCGTAAGAAGATGGTTACAATGAGGCTCTGAAGGAATTTTTACAATAAACAGGAATTTCAAAAACCCTAGACATCTAAAAAAATAACCCTAGGAGATGAAGCGCCAAAAGTCATGTGGGCCCCATTTGGGTAAGTTAGTACATCAACTTCTCGGGATCGTAACTTTTGCATACAATCTCTGTTTGGGGCACACGATAACTCATTGGAAAGGTATCATTGAGGATATTCATTTTGAGGGATCAATTATATCCTTCGGCCATCATTGAGAAGCTCAGTCCCAAAAAACATTCATTTAGGCTCTCAAAATGGTCCCAGATGTTAAAAACTGCTAAAAATAGTAAATTACCAAAATTTCCAGAAAATTGTTTTGAGCCAGTTGGAAAAGGTGGGTGGCCACCGATATCCACCTGCATCATTTCTAGCCACTGAAATTCACAAGAAAAGCACTTAGATGAAATCCCTTGACAAGAAGAATAATTAGCACTATTTACTTGCAATTTTCAGCAGTAGAAAGAGTGACAAAATATGATGAAAGAGAGTTTGCAACAACCCTAATGGTTGTAGAAATAATTTTATAAAATCAAGAGAATCACTTGACTAAATAAGGTGGCTTAGAGGCTCAAGCAAGCTTATAGCATGAAGAATAAATTCCAATTTAGACAATTTCAAAATCTCAACTTTTCACGTATACCAATGTAATGATTTGAATCTCCAATGCAAATCAGACTAGTTCCTTATCAATTGGGTTATGGGTTCTCTTGTTGTAAGGGATAGTTGTGTTACCTCCCTAGGGGTGTAATCCTTTTTACTCCCTAGGGAAAACAAGACTAGCAAGGTAAATCTAGGAGGGTGTAAGACTTTTTACTCCTCCTAGCAACCTTTGCAAATTAACTTATCAAAGACAAATGTGATATATATTAGTGGAGGGTGTATGCCTTTATACTCCTCCAAGGGTTTATACAAGAATAACCATGAAATAAGAAGAAAAAACAACAATATGAAGAAATTTCCTTGCCAATTCCAATAGATAGCAAGATAAACCTTCTTCTACTAGGAAATATTCCACCACAAAGAAAGAAAAAGCATCCAAGAGAGATGACACACCAATTCCTTCTAATATACAAGTAACTAGCATCCAAATAGCACAAGAGAGAAAGAGAGAGATGTGATTTTCCCAAACTTTTATGTAATTCTCAAGTGTGATATGTCAAAATGAAAGTGATAAGGTCTTATTTATACCTGACCTTGTAAACATAATTTTTCCACTTAACTCAGGGTAAAACACAAATTAGGGAGGTTGACCTCCTAATTTTCCCCTTTACAAATTATAATTTAATTTTACAAAAGAAACAAGCCCTAAAAGAGGACATCATGTCCTCTAGGGGTGATGTTTTGATGAGCAAGTCGTTGAGCTGTTTGAGGGAGATTTTGGGCCTACAAAGGCCAATTCTTCAAGGTGCAAGGGTATTCCTCCATCAAAACATGAAAAGTCCTTATCAAATCATCCATCACCATCAAACCCTAGCCTTCCAAGTGAGACATCATGCCCTATAAGAGTAGAAAGTGGCCTCCAAAGAAAAAATTTGGGCCTAAGAAGGCTAGCGAGTAACCTCCAAGGGATAATCAAGTTCCTCCAAAGGAAACACCCCTCTTCTAGGCTATCCAAAGAGGGGGGGGACATCATCCAACTTGTTGGATTCATTTCCGAAATGAAGATCGAAGTGACCTTGTGCCTTTACGATCAAGATTTCACCTATCAAGGACCTGCAAAGACAAACAAGTACACCCTCCAAGGTTCCACAAGTCACAATATTGTTGGGTTGTTATATTCTTTACAATAAAATTCTAGTCAAGGTTAATTGAATGAAAGTAGAAGTCAAAGGACTTAACAACAAAATGAAGGTCGAGGTGGTTCGACCAGGGAAATTCAAAGTCGAAGATATCAAAAATAAGTCGAAGGTCGAAGTGGTTCGACCAGGTAAATTAGAAGTCGAAGAAATTGACAAGAGGTCGAAGAGGTCAATTGACAAGAGTTCGACAGGTAGACACCTGGAAATCGAATGAAGATCGAATGAAGGCCGATTGGTAGTCAACCGGTAATCCAAATTGGTATTTGACTGTAAAAAATCTTGAGATTCATGGGATTTGTAGCCAATGATCTGTGTGGATCTGTAACTGTTTTTTGGAACCTTTTCTTTAGGGTTTTTCCTACTGTAAATCCTATAAAGAAGTCATGTTGTAATGTTGTAAAGGTTAATAAATAATCAATAATTGTAGAGGTTATTGGTCATGCAGGTCGAATTGACTATAGGGTTGTTCTTATGTAAAGAAAGAAGGTAGGATATTGATTGTGTCTTAGGTGTAGACCAAGGTTAGGAATGTAACCTTTTATTCTAAATGAATAAGACAATAAGAGAGAAGAATGCTCAAGGAATGTTGTTTTTTCCATTTGGGTTTCTAGGGTAAAACATCTGTGTACTGTGTATTTTTATTTGTCATTTAATTTCTTGACTAAATATTTCTTCCTCTCTTATTCTAGGTTTAATGTGGAAGTGTTCATCATTTCCTAACATGTGGTATCAGAGCTTGGTTTAAAAACCTTGGATCTGAGCTAAGCTCTAGGTTCAGTAATAGTCGTAAGTAAAAAATATTTAAATATTGTGTTAAAGAATGGCGAGTAGCTTGAGAATAAAGATCAAAAAAATCAGTGGCCATAATTTTGAGCTTTGGAAGCTTAAAATTGAATATCTCCTTGTATATCGAGTACAATGGGAAACAGTTTGTCCATGTACCATTCTGATAGGTATGTCGACAGAATAATGGGAGAAACTAGAGAGAATGGAAAGGACTACAATTTGACTTTGTCTTGCAGATTCGGTACTGTTGAATGTCTCAAGTGAAGATTCAGAAAAGAAATTGCGAGAAACGTTGGGGAGCTTGTACCAGTTGAAATCCCTGGTAAATAAGTTGCTTCTCATAAAGAAACTATATCTTTTGAGGATGAGTGAGGGTAGTTCAGTGACTGAGAATTTAAATTTGTTTAATACCATTATAAGCTAGTTATCTTCTATGAATATTAAAATCACTAAGGAGGAGAAATGTGTTAGCCTATTATGTTCTTCTCTAAACTCCTAGGATAGCTTAGTCATGGATATAGGGAGTAATATAAAAACACTAGCACTAGAAGACATGGTTTCATCTCTACTATCAGAGGAAATGAGTAGTAATAACAGTGAAGGATCAACCAATGATGCTTTAGTGGTGAGAGGTCGACCAGTTGGCAAAGATAAAGGAAAATTCTTCGGTAGAAAGTCTAAGTCGAAGGGTAGATATAAATCCCTTGTTTATTTGATGAGAAGATGTTGGAAATGAAGTAAAGTTGGGCATTACAAAAGGGATTTTAAGTCGAAGTCAATGGAATTCAGTACAGGATCTGACGAGAAGAAGTCGACTTAGAGAAAGACAACTCCAGATAAGGGAGGCCATCTGTTGGAATTTTAATTTTTCTAGTGACAAAATTACAATTACTTAATCCAATAGAAACTGTAGTAGGATCACTGAAAGATAGAAAATCAAAAATACAATAGAACACAAATATTATCCTAGGAAACCCTCGTGGGGGAGAAAACCTAGCAACCAAAGTACTCAATATAGATTCCTTCAACCAGTATGTTGACGGGCGAAAATGAACGCTCGTCAACTGGAGGAGTGGATCCGGTCCGGGGTTGTCTAAATAACCCAAGCCGTTTGGGATGATCCACCCCGATGGGTTTAGCGGCTCCGTTGGCCGATCTAAGTCCTAGGAAAGCTAAAGAAAACTAAACTAAAGGAACTAAACTAAATGAGAAAAAAGCAACTACAACAAACTATATACAAATCTGAAATATATATATACAACTTACTTACTAATATTATACAACAATAATCCTATTAAATTAAATGTTCAGCTATCAACATAATTAGATCTCAATTATATATTTACAGTACTTACAGAATACAAATTTTGATCTAAATTTGTAAAAATCATTGTAAAATAACAACGAAGCTATTGTTTTTTAATTTTTATAATTTTTATGAGAAAGGAATGAAATAAAAACTATCTAAAGCTGAGAAATTAAAATAATAATCCTAATTGTAAATCTAAACTATATATCTAACTAAAATACTGAGAATTCTCACATTTATTAACTATTAAATTGAAAATAACGAACTAACCTGAAGCAACGCTTCCTATTTGTCTTGTGCTCAGTGCTTGATTTAGTTGTTTGGTGGGAAGAAACCCGCACCAGATTTTCCACAAGCTTCTTGTAAACCGGAAGCAACAGTGCTCTTCAATTATGAATGACAGAACAAACAAGACATAAAATGACAACAATCTTATAATTTACAAATCATCACAGTTAGATAAATCCCTGTGCAAAGATCTGTACAGAACAGTTCAATTAACGAAGAAGATAAACCTTTATTCATTAAATTGAAACAGAGTAATTGTTGCACTAAAACTGAGATACATCAGATATGGACAGAATTTAAATCACAACGCATTAACCTGTAACAAGTCTTGATATCTAAAGTAGTCAATGACTTAATCACAAATTAAAATGCACAAAACTTGAACGAAAGTATGATAAATTGAAAGCTAAAGCTGTTACAAAAGATCCACTTCCATTCGAGCTTGTATCATCATAAATCCATATTCTTTGTTGTCCCAATAGTGATGGGTTCATTACAAAAATTAATGAGTATAAAAAGGCCACAAGGTAAAACATCCATGTGGGAATTATCAAAAACTGTTTACAAAAAATCTGGGAACAATCTCCCAAGTCTCTATTTCTGCTTATGACTAACAACTTAAAACAAAACTATATCACAAAAAGCATGTTCTAAACTTCCACAGCATGTCCAATTTGCCATTGAAATTCGCATGTACCTGTAGGTGGACAAGAATAAACAAGTTTAGATAATGTTTTATTTGTAAAATTAACAAAAATCTAAATTTTAAGACTAGCTACAGAATCTCACGATTATGTAGCTGGTCTTATTTGCAAACATAATCGTTTTAAATCAATCCAAATGATAACAGAAATATATTCGACCTATTAAACCAATCTTTAATTATTAAGTGAAAACAAAGCAAATCATTCACGCCAAAACAAACCAAAACTTTTATGCCAATTTGAAACAAATGAAATCATGGTCAATTAACCGAATGGTAACAGGGATATATGCGATCTGTCAACCAACCTTTTTATTACCAATTTGAAACAGACAGAATCGTTTTGACAATTAAAAACCAACGAAATCATTTTTATGAATCAATTTCAATTGAAACAGACTATAATCGATCAAACAAATCTTTTACTTAACACAAACGCCATAGTTTATGTCAATTCAGAACTTAACAAAATCATTGTTGAATCAAAACAAAACTAACAGAATCATTTTTTAATTCAAAACTAACAGAACTATATCAAACCAAACTTTGATACGAATCCAACGCATATACAAACGACTATGCTAATTCAAGGCATGCAACATCGTTTCTAAATCAAACTAAACATAAATGAATCGAACTAACTTAGGGCCGACACAATCATTATACTAATTCAAGAGAAATCAAATCGTGTTAAATCGGTTCAATCAAAACATAGCTATACTATTTTAGCAAACAAATCTTCAATGCAAACATAATTCAAAACGAAATCAAAATAGCAGAATCGTTTTTAAATCTATTTAAACAAACAGAACTAAATGGGAGAGAACACAATCAGCTAACCAAATCATTCAAAATTGATGTTGAAATAGTCATACCTGGGGTGTAGAAAAATGATTCGGTCAGGATAACCTTGAGTTGAAAAAGGCCGTAGTTGCCTCAACATTTCTGAAGACAATTGAACTCGTAGTCTTTTGCTTCTTCTCGTTGGCTTGTATCCTGTCGTTCTCCTTTGACAACACAGTAACTCGTTCCTCTAATGATTTAATATTAGATTGCAACAGGGGAACATCGGTGTAATAACGTTCAAGCCAATAATTGCATTGAGTACACGGTGATTGATCGGGCCTTGGCATTACAGGCGAGGGCTCTTTCAAGTTACCAGGGGTTCCACTGTGAAGCTTAATTCCCAGGAAGTTAGGCTCATTCTTGAGGCACGGGGGTAGGTTGGAAACATAGTCATATGGTTCCAAAGAAAAGAGGCCATGAGAGTAAGGGTATTCCTCGGCCAAGAAGCGTTCAATATTAGAGTCTGAATCCTCGCTCAAGACAATAGGCTTCTAGTCAGTGCTCTGTTTGGGCTTGTTCCGAGCACATCTAGATATCCATCGTGCATTTTTCTTTCCCTTACTGTTGACACCAGTATCACCTTTGCCTTTCTTCCGTACAGGCCTCTCGACGGTCTTAGTATTGTCTTTAGCACACGGGTCATCCATGGTATCGGGTAGGTCAATGTTGAGGCAATTTGAGGGTTTGACAGGGGGTAGAAGGGTAGAAGGGTAGAAGGTGGCACGACAGGCCCAACCAGGATTTCAGTGAACACAACCTTGTCCAATTGAACACACTCGGGAATGGAAAAGCCATTCCTTGATAGGAAGGCTTGCCAACAATCACCACTAAGATTCAAATGATGAACGATAATGACTTTGATCAAGCAGTGATGGAAAAGGTTGCTATCAGCCTTCTCATGCTTAAATCGTTTGGACATTTTGTAAAGACTGCGTAGGAGATAGTGCGGCATATTCAGAGGGTAGTCTATGAAATTCATTAGCAACCGAATATGGTAAAGGAACACCAAACCATAACGACCTTGGCAAGTCATGAATTGCTTAACAATGGCTAATAGGTCATGCCACCTGGTCTTAAGGGCAGTGACAGACATACCTCTATCACAGCTGACAATCTTTCTCAATGTGAATAGGAGCGACCATGGTACTTTGTCCACTTTAGAGTTCTTAAACCACCTCTGCCCTTTAGCTGGTAAGCCTATAGTTGAGCTGAGGAATTCCTCATTTAGCTCGAGTTGGATATCTCTGACCTTAGCCCTGCATCCGTCGAATGTGAGGGAGAACTGTTGGGCTACCGTAAGGTTGAAACCCTCAATTTTTTAGATAAAAACTAGCCAGCCACTATTCTCCAGGTCTTCACGAGCATTGTCAAATAGCAGGAGTGTTTGGCTGCCATTAGGTTCTATGCGCACCACAGGTGCCATAGGAGAGAGCACACAGTGAGTCGGGTAAAGGGACAAGGGTTTGGATAGGGTATACGTAGGATCGAAAGCTCGGGGATTTCCCCAAAACCAACAGAGGTAACCCAGGATAGAGGGCAGGCATTAATGCCTAAGTGTGCGAGGGTGGTGGAACAAAACAATCCATGCAGAACTTCCATATCGAATGTACAATCGACGACGCTATGGTGATTGACTATTGGTGTGTGTTAAAAAAAATGCCAATCAAACAACTATTGAAAAATATGATAAGTCGACCCGAATATTTGCACAACAATAGTGTTTGCATGATTTAAAACAAAGCAATGTTTCGAATTTAGCACCAAAGATTTGACCATAAAACTTATGCTTTGTATGAAACCATTGCACTAAGGGTCTAATCACAATGCTAATGCGTTGTTATGAAACCATTGCACCGAATAATTTGATCATCAAACCACCATTTTATCAAGGACTTAATCGCAATCACTAGAATACCATCACAATCTTATAAAATGAAGTCATATTAACAACAACACAAAAATGTCTGAGTAAAGGTTTTGGTGTCTTGCCAACTGTGTGACTGTCATTGAGTTATAACTGATATGACCACATAAACAAGAGTAACCATAATAATCCAGTGACGATTTTAATGCCATCGACATGACTTCGAACTCAAGGTTTTCATGCTTGCAGTCGTGAAAATGAAAACAAAAGGCAGATGTGCAAATGCGCAAGATAATAGTGTTGTTTTATTCAAAAGATTGCAATGAGAATCAAGGGTTCCAAAACACTTGTGTAGGCAGCTTATAAAGATAGGATAAAAATGCGAAATGGCTGCCAACAATGGCGACACACTGGTAGAAGCAGTTATCTCTGCCAAAAGAACAAATTCAGATTATGATAATGAGAATAATTATAACTCAAAGACAACCAGAAAATTGTTTAAACATCATCATTAACCAAATATTTCAGCAGTGCTTAAAGGATGAAAACTGATAACAGTCTTAAGACAAGCGAACCACGATATTAAAGATAAAATCTCCAATACTGTTGACAGAGCCACTGTTGCCAGCAGGCATTCATAGCCTCGACAGGGTTGTCATTTAACCCACTCTGATATCTGTATCCTGCCAAGAAGTTCCAGATCAGAATAAAGGACATTTTAAGGTCAAGAGATTTCATACTTACGAATTTTCATGTACCTGACATTGCTTCGCTGCCAGCGGGCCTGTTCAGTACCCTGTCGAAGTTGTCTTGGTGTCATGCATGCATTTATCTGCTGCCAGCAGACCTGTTCAGCATCCCGAATGGGTTTACAAGCACTTCCCACAACTCTTTAATGATTTATTTGGTTTTTTAAAGATATATAATTGAGCGGGGTGACGCTGAAAATTATGATATTTCAGACATATTTTTACAGACCTCAACAAAAAATTTTAAAACTATCCTTCATTAAGATCCAGAGATGGTTTGCTTACAAAAATGACCTTCTAAGGTAGGGAGACATCTTCTGAGTCGTTCCCTTAAGGAACAGAGACAACGTAAGAAGATAATGGATGATCGTGACAGGCTTTACTCACAGATCGAAATCAATTAACTTCTTTCAAACAATAGTCTTTTCCCAAGATGGCTGTAAATTTCAGAAGTATATTATAATTGATGTTTAGACAATTTTTCAGCATTCATTTTAGTGAAAGAATTTTCAGTTTTCTTTGTCTGAACAGTTCCAAAATTGCAGGTATGTGTATTTCCAAAAGAAAAAACTGATAAGCGTAAGGGATAAAATCAAAACCAAAATAGAAAAAGTAAAGAAAACAAAAACATAAAAAAATATTTACACAGTATACACAGGGTTGTCATCAAGAGAAATATCTTTTCATAGCTTGGCCATTCATCGGATAGGTGTCTGGTTGTCCCTCTAAACTCTGTAATCGGAAAGAGTTGGGACCCAATTTTTTAGCAATTAAAAATGGTCCAAGGCATAAGTTCTGAAACTTCGTGTGTTCTCCCTTTCCCTCATGTGGTTTTTCCCATTTCAAGACAAGGTCACCTACTTCAAAGTTCCTATAGGAGGTAGAGCTGGAATCAAACTAGCTTTTAACTACTAGTTGATGTTGATCTAACTTATGTTTAGCTTGGGCTCTTACCTCTTCTAGTTTCATTAAAGCGTTAATTCGGTTCTCCAAAGGGGGACAATCTTCTTCTTGTATTTTCTATGATAGCTGTAGTGAGGGAAGAAGAATATGTGGTGGCAGAATTGTTTCTCTGCCATAAACGAGAAAGAAGGGAGAGTTACCTACAACAGTGTTACCCTATCAGCCCAAATTGCGTTTAACAGTGCATTATGCCAGTTTTTGTGATTCTCAGATACCGTTCTCTTGATGATTTTAATCAGATTCTTATTTGTTGATTCTGCCAATCCATTGCCCTAGGGGTAGTAGCTGGCAGAATACTTCAATTTAATTCCTTTTTCTAGAGCTAACTGACTCATCTCAAGAGACAAAAAATAAGAAACGTTATCGAATACTAAGCAGTCAGGGATACCAAAACGAGTAATAATATTTGAATTTAAAAAGGCAATTACCTGACTGGTATTCACAGTTCTTAATGCAGCAGCTTCAGACCACCTGGTGAAGTAATTTGTGGCTGTTATGATAAAATTATGCTGCTGTGAGGATGGCGGATTGATTGGACCTATAATATCAAGGCCCCACTGCTGAAAAGGGGAGTCTACTGAGATAGGCTGCAAAGGAAAGGTTGGTTTCTGTATCCACCCAGATGCTTTTTGACAAATAATACACTTGTGACACAAGGCATGTGTGTCTCTAAAAAGTGTGGGCTAGTAATAACTGGCTCTCAAAACTTTATGGGCAGTGGTGTCACCACCAAAATGCCCACCAGCTTCTCCTGCGTGCAATTCTAGTAAGACTTTTTCTGCTTTATCTTTCTCAAGACAGCGCATTAGTACTCCATCAAAATTTTGATGAAACAGAATACCATTAATCAAATGAAAGGAGGCAGATTTTAATATTAACTCTCTTATTTTAGTGGGATCCAGGTGATGGGGGGCTGACCCATGTTCAAGACAGAATTTATATCGTCTCACCACAGACTGACAGAGTTTTGTGCATAGAAGATTGCATTTTGATTGTGTTGTCCTAGGTTTGACATATCATTTTTTTCTTGTTGTCCTGTTGCTGAGTCAACAACTAACGTGCATAACCCTTGGCCTCTCACTATTTGAGCTGGGGTGATTTCTATGTCGTATTCCTGCAAGGAGGTAACCTAGTTCGCCCTCTTTTCGCCTAATTCTTTCTGCACTAACAGATTTCTAACGGCTGAGTAAGGGACAATAATTTTTGTCCTAGATTTCAAAAGATAAGATCGGAAGTGCTTGACTGCTTTAAAAACAACGTAGGCTTGCTGATCTACTACTAGGTAATTAAGTTTTGCACCTTTGAAAGAACATCTCATAAAGGCAATGGGTACTTCATTGTTTTCAGCGTTCTTTTGAGTTAGGACAACAACATAGGAGCGGTCAGAAGCGAATGTGTAAAGAGTGAAGTCTTGCGAAAAGTCGGGGCTCATGAGAGAAGGAGCATCTATTATGGCCTTTTTTTATTGAATTGAAATCTTGATTTTCTAAGGGTCCCCAATGATATTGTGCATCTTTCTTAATTAAATTTTGTAAAGGTCTCACCATCTCGGAGAAACTGGGAACGAATCTCCTAACGAAGTTTATCTGGCCTAAGAAAGACTGCATAGACTTTTTGGATGAGGGAGGGGGAAGTTTCGAGATGACTTGAGTCCTTTCAGGGTTGATAATCATCCCTTTGCTTGACACAATGAATCCTAAGAGTTTACCTTGTTCTACTGCGAAGATAGATTTTTTAGGATTCAAGGAAATGTCGTATTTACGACATCGTTGTAGAACGACTCTTAAATGAGCTAGATGATCAGTTTTGTTTTTGGAAAATACAGTAACATCATCTAAGTAAACTACAACGGATTGATTGATTAATCCTCAGAAAGTGATGTCCATCGCTCTCTGGAAAGTGGCATCAGCCTTAATCAGTCCAAAGGGCATTTTTCGATAAGCGTAGGTGCCCCATGGAGTGTGGAAGGTAGTTTTAAGTTGGTCTGGAGGAGACATCAGGACTTGGTTGTACCCTGAAAAACCATCCAATAAGGATAGTCTCTCAGAACCAGATACCTGTTGAAGGATCTGTTCCATGGGTGGGACAAGGTAGTTGTCTTTATCAGACGCTCTATTAAGGTTTCAGAAATCGACGCATAGTCGAATTTCCCCACTTTTCTTCCAGACAGGGACAAGGTTAGAAACCCATTGCGTGTGCCTAACTGGGAAAATTATCTTAGCATTCAAGAGTTTATTTAATTCTTTTTCGACGGTTGGTTCGAGCTTAGGGTGCATTTTTATTATTTTTTGTTGAAAGGGAAAGGTTTGGGGTTTTATAGGAATGACATGTCGTATGATGTTAGGGTCGAAAGTTTTAAGGTCATCATACGTCCACGCAAAAACATCTTTAAATTCCTTAAACAATTTAATAAATGTGGCTTTTTCTTGTTCATAACACCCCACTCCTAAATTAATGCACTGTGGATTGTCATTAGTTCCCAACTTTACTTTTTCATATGATAAAGAGGAACTATTGGTTTTACAGTTGACAGATATTTTGAATTTATCTTGAAGATCGTAAATTTTTTCTAATCTAACTACAGATTTAGGGATCAAATTTACCATGTCCGATGAAGATTCAGGAGTTCTCGTATCTGGTATTACCGTGAAATCGTGCAAATTGTCTTCATGAGTGCATTCGTCGATCACTGCGCCTTGGAAAGTTTCCTCCATATGCAGGAAGCTAATAATTTGTTGATCGTCGTCGAAGACTCTCCAATTCGTGATGTTGTCGGGAATGGATGGCCTGAACAACAGTTCGACGGAGAATGCATTCGGAGACAAGCCTTCTGCAGGAAAGAGTTTGGAAGCTACGTTAGCTAATAGATCAGCTTCAGAATTATTCAATCTAGGAATAGAATTTATATTGAAAGCAGAAAACTTATTCATTAAATTCCATACCTCGGATTGGTATCTTTTAAGATGCGGAGACAGACAGTGGATATAATCTCTTACCTGTCTAACCACGATTTCGGAATCGCCAAAGACAGTCAAATTTTGAATGTTCATATCTAAATCTTTTCTGAGACCCTACAGTAAAGCCTCATATTCCGCTGTGTTATTAGTACATTCAAATTCTAACCTACATGCAATCAGGGTTTTGTTACCTGTCGGATCAATAATAACATAGCCTGCACCTGCTCCTTCCTTGGACTTTGACCCGTCAAAGTAAAGAGACCAAATTTGATTTTTATCGGATGCATGAGACCATTGTGTAGAAGCTACTGGCTGCACATATGCTACAATTTCGGACTATTGTTCTGGGATGGTGATAGCTGAAGTCTCGACCATGAAATTGCCGAAAAAGGTATCCATCCCTTGTATTTCGGGTGAATCAGAAGAAGGTGTAAATGGTTCATTGGGATCATTCAAATCTATGACCATGAACTTAAGGTAGCGTTCATGATTTACCTTGATTTTGTTGGGCTTGTCATTCTCGGGCAGCCACAGGTGAGACCAATCTGTCGCGAAATAGCCGTGTATCTACTCCGACCAGTCTCTTCTTAGAAACAAACCATAAAATTCTAGAATATCCACAACAATAATATCAATCACTTGATGAACTTTGGGGTTAGACGATAATCTTATAAGCACATTCCTTAATTCGCCTATGACTTTAACACTAGTTCGATCAAGTTGGATGATTTTTAAAGTGGATGGTTCGACTTCAGCATTAATCTTCTGACATACAGACCATGCCATCACATTAGATGACGCTCTTGAATCTACCATACAATTGTGCACGTTCCTATTAAAGATTTCAAAATTTAACAAAAATGGAGTTACATTTCTGTGAGTACTAAGGGTGGAAGCTTGTGGCTTTTTACTCACAATCTCTAAAGCTAATTTATCTACATTTGTTACATTATTTACAGGAACATTTCCTTTATTGTGAGGATCAATATTATTTTTAGCGGAAGTCTTTTGAGGAACTTTGTTCTGAACAACCTTGTTACTGCTTGAATTACCATTTTTGCTATTCTTTGCGATGTTTTGTAACATTTTTTGTAGCAGAAACGAAAATTTTAATAATTCATAAACATAAATGTTAGCCCTTAACTTATTTATATCTTCAACTAAATCGTAATCTAAGTTGGGGTTAACATGACTCTATTTAGTCTCAGCTGGTTTAGATTGTTTTGGGGGCAGAGTCGTAGTGTTTTCAGAAGAAGGTTTGTTTGCTGTCTTACTCCTAGTATTGTAGGGATGTACTATCTCGAAGTTAGCTTGAAAAATGCTATCTGAGAAGTGTTCAAAAATGTTTGGAGAAGATTCTTCTTCTTCAACTGTCTCTTGTTCAACTACCTCCTCAGGAATGTCAGGAGGCACCAAGTTATCCTGGGCTTCTAGAATTGTTTGAAGGGTGAATTGCAGACTTTCTAGATTTAGGCCCTCGGTATTTGGATTAGGTCGGTTGGTGGGAAAAGGCTTCCTGAACGAGGGTTTGTAGGGCCCTTTGATCAAAGAATCTTCTTCGACCATCCTTTTCGAATCTATAACTTGATTTGACAGTTTTTGAACGACTTTAGTTAAGTTTTCTAAATCCGAGCTTTCAGGTTGTGCTTTATTTTGAGCAGGTCTAGGGAGGATTTCGATCTTCTTTTTGGAAGATGAACTAGTCTCTGTTTCGTTGCTAGTAGTGTCCTTTAAACTAAGGATGTCTTTTTCAATCTGGTTGGCCTCTTAGAAGGCCTCTAACAATGTGGATTTCTTATATCGTTTTACCCAAATGGCTATACTTTGATGAAAGGCTTTAGTATAGTATTCTATGATAAGATTTCCGACAGGCATGGAATCCGTAGGGATTCAGTTCTTTAGTGTTAAGAATCTTTGCTTAAAGTATTTGATTTTCTCTTTGGGGTTCATTCTTAAACTAGAAAGATCCATGACTAGAAATTCTGGGGACTTATCGTCACCGAACTTCTCAAGAAAGCAGGATTCAAATTTCTCCCAAGACATGATGGTATGGGGTTGCTGGGAAAAGTACCAAGTAGAGGCATTTCCCTTGAAAGTATAGGGGACCAACCTTCAGACTACGTCTTTGTGCTTGACATTACGAAGTCTAATGGATAACATGAACTTTTTAATGTGATCTTCGGAGATCTGTTTAGAGTCAGGGTCAAACTTGGGAAGCCACTTCTCTGGGTGTTTGGGTAAGGGATGTTGAGGCCCAGGTACGGCTACAACATCCTGGTCGAGCCAGGGTTTGGTAGGATTGTTCTCTTTGGCCATTGGTGTAGGCGGTGTGGAAGGCTGAGAAGGGGAACTGCCTTCGTCAGAAGAGTCTTCTCCAGAAGAAGAAGGAGGTGATGGAGGTGGTGAAGGTGGTATTCCAGATCCTCCTGCAACGGGAGTGAGGATTGGATCTGTAGGGTTTAAAGTGAGGTTAGTGCCTCCAAGTTGTTCTCTGATATTAGAGAAATCTAAAGTTTGGTCCAAAGGCCGATTTGGTTGCCTTAAACGAGTGAAGGCACTATGTGTTCTTAAGAGAGATTGGCAGACAATCTCCTGTACGTCACCACCCGTAGGATTTGGGGTTACTGCTTCAACTGTGATCCGTAGATTGTCATTTGATGTCGTTTTTGTTTGAGGGACGATGTTGTCGTTTGAATGAATTCTTGTCACTATAGGCAAGCGGTTAGGTGGTGGAGGAGAATTACGACCACCTCGTGCCATTAATAATGTTCAAGCCCTCCTTCTAGCGCCATTTGTTGACGGGCGAAAATGAATGCTCGTCAACTGGAGGAGTGGATCCGGTCCGGGGTTGTATAAATAACCCAAGCCATTTGGGATGATCCACCCCGACGGGTTTAGCGGCTCCGTTGGCCGATCTAAGTCCTAGGAAAACGAAATAAAACTAAACTAAAGGAACTAAACTAAATGAGAAAAAAGCAACTGCAACAAACTATATACAAATCTGAAATATATATATACAACTTACTTACTAATATTATACAACAATAATCCTATGAAATTAAATGTTCAGCTATCAACAGAATTAGATCTCAATTATATATTTACAATACTTACAGAATACAAATTTTGATCTAAATTTGTAAAAATCATTGTAAAATAACCGCGAAGCTATTGTTTTTTAATTTTTATAATTTTTATGAGAAAGGAACGAAATAAAAACTATCTAAAGCTGAGAAATTAAAATAATAATCCTAACTGTAAATCTAAACTATATATCTAACTAAAATACTAAGAATTCTCGAATTTATTAACTATTAAATTGCAAATAACGAACTAACCTGAAGCAACGCTTCCTATTTGTCATGTGCTCAGTGCTTGATTTAGCTATTTGGTGGGAAGAAACCCACACCAGATTTTCCACAAGCTTCTTGTAAACAGGAAGTAGCAGTGCTCTTCGAATTTGAATGAAAGAAAAAACAAGACATAAAACGACAACAATCTTATAATTTACAAATCATCGCAGTTAGATAAATCCCTGTGCAAAGATCTGTACAGAAAAGTTCAATTAACGAAGAAGATAAACCTTTATTCATTAAATTGAAACAGAGTAATTGTTGGACTAAAACTGAGATACATCAGATATGGATAGAATTTAAATCACAACGCATTAACCTATAACAAGTCTTGATATATAAAGTAGTCAGTGACTTAATCACAAATTAAAATGCACAAAACTTGAACGAAAGTATGATAAATTGAAAGCTAAAGTTGTTACAAAAGATCCACTTCCATTCAAGCTTGTATCATCATAAATCCATAGTCTTTGTTCTCCCAACAGTGATGGGTTCATTACAAAAATTAATGAGTATAAAAAGGCGACAGGGTAAAACATCCCTGTGGGAATTATCAAAAACTGTTTACAAAAAATCTGGGAACAATCTCCCAAGTCTCTATTTCTGGCTATGTCTAACAACTTAAAACAAAACTATATCACAAAAAGCATGTTCTAAACTACCACAGCATGTCCAATTTTCCATTGAAATTTGCATGTACCTGTAGGTGGACAAGAATAAACAAGTTTAGATAATGTTTTATTTGTAAAATTAACAAAAATCTAAATTTTAAGACTAGCTACAGAATCTCATGATTCTGTAGCTGGTCTTATTTGCAAACATAATCGTTTTAAATCAATCCAAATCATAACAGAAATATATTCGACCTATTAAACCAATCTTTAATTACTAAGTGAAAACAAAGCAAATCATTCACGCCAAAACAAACCAAAACTTTTATGCCAATTTGAAACAAACGAAATCGTGGTCAATTAACCGAATGGTAACAGGGATATATGCGATCTATCAACCAACCTTTTTATTACCAATTTGAAAAAGACAGAATCGTTTTGACAAATAAAAACCAACGAAATCATTTTTATGAATCAATTTCAATCGACACAGACTATAATCGATCAAACACATCTTTTACTTAACACAAATGCCATAGTTTATGTCAATTTAGAACTTAACAAAATCATTGTTGAATCAAAACAAAACTAACATAATCGTTTTTTAATTCAAAACTAACATAACTATATCAAACCAAACTTTGATACGAATCCAACGCATATACAAACGACTATGCTAATTCAAGGCATGCAACATCATTTCTGAATCAAACTAAACATAAATGAATTGAACTAACTCAGGGCCGACACAATCATTATACTAATTCAAGAGAAATCAAATCGTGTTAAATCGGTTCAATCAAAACATAGCTATATTATTTTAGCAAACAAATCTTCAATGCAAACATAATTCAAAACGAAATCAAAATAGAAGAATCATTTTTAAATCTATTTAAACAAACAGAACTAAATGGGAGCGAACACAATCGGCTAACCAAATCATTCAAAATCGATGTTGAAATAATCATACCTGGGGTGTAGAAAAATGATTCGGTCAGGATAACCTTGAGTTGACAAAGGTCGTAGCTGCCTCAACATTTCTGAAGACAATTGAACCCGTAGTCTTTTGCTTCTTCTCGTTGGCTTGTAGCATGTCGTTCTCCTTTGACAACACAGTAACTCGTTCCTCTAATGATTTAATCTTAGATTGCAACAGGGGAACATATGGTGTAATAACATTCAAGCCAAGAATTGCATTGAGTACATGGTGATTGATCGGACCTTGGCATTACAGGCGAGGGCTCTTTCAATTTACCAGGGGTTCCACTGTGAAGCTTAATTCCAAGGAAGTTAGGGTGATTCTTGAGGCATGGGGGTAGGTTGGAAACATAGTCATAGGGTTCCACATAACAGAGGCCATGAGATTAAGGGTATTCCTCAGCCAAGAAGCATTCAATCTCAGAGTCTGAATCCTCGCTCAAGACAATAGGCTTTTGGTCAGTGCTTTGTTTGGGCTTTCTCCGAGCACATCTAGATATCCATCGTGCATTTTTCTTTCCCTTACTGTTGACACCAGTATCACCTTTGCCTTTCTTCCTTACAGGCCTCTTGATGGTCTTAGTATTGTCTTTAGCACACGGTTCGACCATGGTATCAGGTAGGTCAATGTTGAGGCAATTCGAGGGTTTGACAGGGGGTAGAAGGGTAGAAGGTGGCACGGCAGTCCCAACCAGGGTTTCAATGACCACAACCTTGTCCACTTGAACACACTCGGGAGTGGAAAAGCCATTCCTTGATAGGAAGGCTCGCCAACAGTCACCACTAAGATTCAAATGATGAACGATAATGACTTTGATCAAGCAGTGATGGAAAAGGCTGTTATCAGCCTTCTCATGCTTAAATCGTTTGGACATTTTGTAAAGACTGTGTAGGAGATAGTGCGGCATATTCAGAGGGCAGTCTATGAAATTCATTAGCAACCGAAGATGGTAAAGGAACAACAAACCATAACAACCTTTGCAAGTCACGAATTGCTTAACAATGGCTAATAGGTCATGCCACCTGGTCTTAAGGCCAGTGACAGGCATACCTCTATCACAGCTGACAATATTTCTCGATGTGAATAGGAGTGGCCATGGTACTTCGTCCACTTTAGAGTTCTTAAAACACCTCTTCCCTTTAGCTGGTAAGCCTATAGCTGAGTTGAGGAATTCCTCATTTAGCTCAAGTTGGATATCTACGACCTTATCCCTGCATCCGTCGAACGTGAGGGCGAACTCTTGGGCGACCGTAAGGTTGAAACCCTCAAATTTTTGGATAAAAACTAGCCAGCCACTATTCTCCAGGTCTTCACGAGCATTGTCAAATAGCAGGAGTGTTTGGTTTCCGTTAGGTTCTATGCGCACCACAGGTGCCATAGGAGAGAGCACGCAGTGAGCTGGGTAAAGGGACAAGGGTTTGGACAAGGTATACGTAGGATCGAAAGCTCAGGGATTTCCCCAAAACCAACAGAGGTAACCCAGGATAGAGGGAAGACATTAATGCCTAAGTGTGCGAGGGTGGTGGAACAAAACAATCCATGCAGAACTTTCATATCGAATGTACAATCAACGACACTATGGTGATTGACTATTGGTGTGTGTTAAAAAAAATTCCAATCAAACAACTATTGAAAAATATGATAAGTCGACCCGAATATTTACACAACAATAGTGTTTGCATGATTTAAAACAAAGCAATGTTTCGAATTTAGCACCAAAGATTTGACCATAAAACTTATTCTTTGTATGAAACCATTGCACTAAGGGTCTAATCACAATGCTAATGTGTTGTTATGAAACCATTGCACCGAAGAATTTGATCATCAAACCACCATTGCATCAAGGACTTAATCGCAATCACTAGAATACCATCACAATCTTATAAGATGAAGTCATATTAACAACAACAAAAAAATGCGTGAGTAAAGGTTTTGGTGTCTTGCCAACTGTGTGACTGTCATTGAGTTAGAACTGAGATGACTACATAAACAAGAGTAACCATAATAATCCAATGATGATTTTAATGCCATCGACATGACTTCGAACTCAAGGTTTTCACGCTTGCAGTCGTGAAAACAAAAACAAAAGGCAGATGTGCAAATGCGCAAGATAATAGTGTTGTTTTATTCAAAAGGTTGCAATGAGAATCAAGGGTTCCAAAACACTTGTGTAGGCAGCTTATAAAGATAGGATAAAAATGTGAAATGGCTGCCAACATAGTACAATGATGCGCTATAGCTCTCCAAGAAAGACCAAGACCAAAAAACCAAAAGAAACAGTCTCCAAGACTTGTGCGCTAGGCCTTATTATGCTCTCCAAGATGCACAAGATAAGTGTGTGAGTGTGTGACCAAATGAGAGGAACCTATCCTCTATTTATACACAACAATGTCTCTTCAAGAAACATGACTATTGACCTAACTAACCCATAAAACAAGGATGACTAGCCACAATGGGGATTTTTACAATTATAAGTAAAATACCAATAATATAATAATTTCTATTGAGACGAATTGTACAATATAATTATAATAATAACTTAAAGGTTTGACCAAAACAACTATACAAGAATATCTTCCATAATTACACCAAAAACATTAACACTCCTTCTTAACTAGGAAGTTATTCTTTCCAAACATAGACTCCAAGTATGATACGGCACGTGCTCACATCCATTGAATATTGAACATGTGAATCCATATATCCTTGGATATCCATAGTACAACATGACTTCACCCCATGCATCAAAGGTTTGTGGGTAGCTCTCAATAGCTACAACATGTCCCTAGTACATCCACTCCATATGATTCATTAGTACTTGATCATGTGCACTCATGTATCAATTCTAGCCCTTTTTCATGCTGGATGAGATCCACCTGACTCAGTGCCAACCCTTTTTCATGTTGGGTGAGTTCCACCTATCACTCCCTATGAAGAGGGACCACACCAAGCTTTTCCTTGAAGTACTTGAACTTCGTCCTTAAAAGTAGCTTGGTGAACACATCCACAACCTAATCCTCTATAGTCACGAACTAGAGCCTCACTGCTCCCCTCTATACCATATCCATGATATAGTAGTATTTTATCTCGATATGCTTTGACCTGTCATGGAACACTGGGTTCTCTGACAACTTCATGCAACTCTGGTTGTCACACAAAATGAAGGTCACCTCCAATCCGATACCAAATAACCCAAATAATATCTTCCAAATCCACACTACTTCTCTTCTCGTTGCACATGCTACCACATACTCATATTCAATTGTATTGAGTGCCACACAATACTACTTCTTGCTGCTCCATGAAACCATACTAGAGCCAATACTGAAACAATATCCTAAAGTTCTCTTCCGGTCAGGAATACTGTCGGCCCAATTTGAATCTGGGTATCCATACAATCCAAATTCATCATCATATCTATACCAGAGACCACGATCTAGACTACCCTTAAGGTACCTCAACTTATGTTTTGTTGCAACCAAATGAACATGTCTAGGCTGATCCAAATGTTGACTTAGGGTGTTCACAACAAAACATATATTCGGTCTTGTGTTCGTCAAATACATCAACGAGCCCACTATCTTCCTGTACAAGGTAGAATCCACAATATTTGAAGTTGTATCCTACAACAAATTTAGATTTGATACCATTGGGGTAGACATGGACTTACAGTCCAACATCTCTAACCTCTTCAATATTTCCGCAACATACTTTCTTTGATTTAGGAAAATCCCATCTAATCTCTACCAAACTTCTAGTCCCAAGAAGTAGTGCATCATTCCTAAATATTTCATCTTGAATTCTACAGCCAGTTTTCTCTTACATTCAGTGATGATATTTTCCACACATGTTAGAAATAGGTCATGTACATACAATGGTAGAATCATCGGTTCACCATCCTCAACCTTAAAGTAAAGGTTAGGATCTCCAATGCTCTTGGTAAAACCCAAGCTCATCAAAAAATTGTCAATTCTACCATACCATGATCTGGGTGCCTGCTTCAATCCATATAAATCCTTCTTTAAAATTCACACATGAGTCTCCATGTCATGTGTCTCGGATCCAAGTGGTTTCTCCACATAACTTCCTCTTTTATTTCACCATTCAAGAAGGTTGTCTTTACATCCATATCGTGCACCTTCCATTTAAGCATAGAAACCAATGAAAGTATAGTCTTCATCAAGGTATATCTTACTACGGGAGAAAAAGTCTCTTCATAGTCAATCCCTTCCTTTCGAGAGAAACCTCGAGCCACAAATCTTGCCTTATATTGTTCAATATTGCGATCAACTACGTGTTTCATCTTGTAGATCCATTTTGAACTTACCACAGATTTTTCCTTTGGTCTGGGAACCACATCCCAGACATCATTCTGCATAATGGACTAGTATTCCTCTACCATGGCATCTTTCCATACTTCATTTTTTGCAGCCTCTTCATAACTGGAAGGTTCTGCATCCATTATGTCAAAAAATCATGCCATGTACCTGGAATATGACTTCGGCTTCTTACTTTCCCTGAAAGATTTCTCTGGGGCACCAATTCTTGTTGCATCTTTGATAAGCTCTTGTTCCCAAGATTGTATTCTCTTGTGAGAAGGTATCTTGGTTGTTTTCTGAGTTTATACTATGTCATTATCCTTGGAATGACTTTCTCTAGTTCAACTGCCTCTAGGAATTGTTAGGCAGAAATATTGTCATTTAATTCTATTGTAGTACTTGCCCAACTATTTAATTTTTCAATCTGAGGTTCATAGGCTTACGAATCACATGCACTATATATGCAGCACTGAAGTAGAACTAATCTAATCTAATTTTCTAAAATGAAATTAATCTAGGAAAACATTGAAAGACTAACTAGGAAAGCATCAAAAGACTAACTAGGAAAGCAGGAAATTAATCTAGGAAACAATACAACATGTGAAGAGTTGAATGACAAAAGACATATGTGAGCTCACACAATATATCAATCACAAATTATATTACTAGAGTCAAATGATAAAGCATGAAAGAATAACAAATCTAAGAATCCCCTTCTCCTAATTACAAGACCAAATTATGAATTACATGATCTCTAACTCTCCAAGCTAATATCCATTATGAATAACCTTTCTCTTCATGAAGAAAGAGCACTCTCTTATATACATGAAAGTCTTGAAGAGTGTCATAATTATAGATCCACTATTCTCTCAACGTATTCCTTCAAATCCTCCACTCATATCTTGGATAAGATATCCTATCAAAATCTCCATGATCTTCTCCTTTGAATATGCTTGAATGATTGTCCCAAATATTCTTCAAATCTTCAAAGCTTGAAGATGAAATTCGAATTTGAGGCTAGGTGGTAATATTTGACTTTGTTGAAATCTTCACATANNNNTGCACACATCATCAAACTCATCCAACCTTGATATGTAATGAAAATATGTTATTTTTCTAATATTTAATCACAAATTCACTTATAATACTAAAATGAATAAAGTGGAAAATAATAAGGTGAATCCCAATGTATGTATGGAAATGGTATGATAAAAGGTTTATTAGGACCATGAAATGTAAGTAATGGTGAAGGGAAAAGAGGATATAAATGTGACATTTATGAGTCCTAACATGCCCCCCAACTCAACTTGTTGCATGTCCTCATGCAACCATGCATGGATCTTCTTAAGAACATTTGACATTCAGACTTTGGCTTTGATTGATGATGTCTTTTTAATAAGGAATATTTCCAGGATTTGAAATACAGGAGTAGCAACATGTAACAATGTGTAATACATGTGTAACAACATGTGAATTTTTCTTATGGTTGGTTCTTGTGTGACAACCATGAATACAAAAGATGTTGGTTCTTGTGTTAACAACATTCATTACACTTATTTATTTTCTTGCTGCAATAATTTAGCCATATACTCACTGGAAATAATAAGCTATCAATGTGCATAAGAAAGCATCATTGTGTATAAGAAAGCCTTTTCTTTATCTTTATGAATCATGCCAATATGTATATCAATCGAAATGAAACAAAGTGTCATTGGAAAAGAAATGTTAGTGAATCATAAATGGAATGATGAGATGGTAAAATGGTAATGAATATGTGGTGAAATAGTCCCTCCCCCCCCAACTGAAGTGGTTGAATATCCTCATGCAACTTATGATAGGTTATGGAAGGAAAGAGAGCATGGTGAGGAAATTTTCCAAAATATTCAAGTCGACATATAAGGAATTGTGTGATTAAAGTTTAGAAAAGAACATTCCTTCACTTACCCAAAAAGTAGATGTAGCTATTGCGGCTGCTGGATCAGGAAAACTTGACTGGCGTTGTAGCTGAAACCGCTGTAACTGTTGGAGAAAATAATAGATGACTATGATTGATGGAAGATGGAAGGTGTCACTACTACAGGATCATGAAAATGGAACTGCCAATGTTGTTGCTGCGATAACTGGATCATGGGAAGTGAAGGAATCTGAAATGTTACTGTTGAATCACGAGAAATGTGGAAGCCAGAGAATATGGAACTGTGGTACTCTCATAGATCTGAAATCAAACTGCTTCAACTGCTAAGGGGATCATGAAAAAGTGTATAGTCTTCACCCGCTACAAAACCGATGGTACAATTCTCATCATGCGAATGAACGTGTCGATGTCAAGCATGAAGAGAAATCATTGGATTATTGACCATTGATGAATGTCGTTAACCAATGCGAGACAAACTCACCATTGAAGTCAATGAGAGCCAAGGTACCTGAGTACATATTTCAAAGTGCGAATATATGTGTTGATGTTGAGCCACTTGCAAGATATAACGATCAAGGGACATTGATGTATTCCCATGATTTCTAGCGAGAGAGCTTGCCATTAAGGCATGCAAGCCTCAGGGTACTCAAAAGGAACTCTAGTCTATATCTCAGATAAGGTGTCGAGGTCGACGGGGAAAGACTATTGAAAGGTGGGCCTTAAGTAATCCCACATCATTCAACACGAGTTTATAAAAAGATTGGTAGGACTATAGATGTAAATATCTCAGTAGCAACAGGGTTTATGGAAAGGAAGTGTAATCATGGAAAGGGTGTTTGTTTTATTTAAAAGGAAAACTGGAAAGGCAAAAATGAACTGAAAAAGATAAAGGAAATGATGTATGCAACTCAGAAAGATAGGGATGTGCAAAGTCATGAAGGATAAGTCAATGGAAGATGGGCTTCAACACCAGGATGACTAATCATCTTTGAAGGAGAAATGGGATAGTGTCACAACATAAAATTTGGAAAAATGCGGAAATAATAGTGTATCAGCATGGTTGTTGTGTAACAACAAACATCAAGATGCGCAAAAAGTTTATGTGTATCAGCATGGTCGTTGTGTAACAGCAAACAACAAGATGTGCAAAAATTTTCTATGTAACAACAAAATTGTTTCTGTTGAGTAATAACTCCTTCAAGCTGTTTAGCAAAGCATGTGTTCTTTGAAGAATTTTGTGATTCTTGAAAATCACTGCAGCAACAAAGTGCGAGTGTCCTCGTTCCTGCAAAACTTTAGTACAAATTCCTGCATAAAAATTGTGAGATTTGCAAAGAATATATCATGCAAAATATAAATAAGTACGAATGTGAGAAAATCATAGAAAATAGAATGCGTTTTGATACCTGTTGTTTCCCTTGCATACTTGTTTGTCTTTGATTGCTGTGACAATGACTCAAAGAAAAACATAAATCATGAAAACAACTCAGGAATTTTTAGAATGTCCATTTGCAAATTGACACTTTTACAATGTTTTGAGGTTTATGATTTTATAATTTTTTTCATATTTTTATAGTTTTGTAAATTTTGTTTTGGTTTTCTTTCCATAAAACAAATGAAATCATTTTTTTTTAATGATTTTATTAATTTTTTTATTGTTTTTCTTGTTACAGCAAAACAAATGAAATAAAGTGCATTGTAAGAGTTACTCGACCAGACCTGCATATTATTTGACCTTGGCAGAATGAAAATTAGGCAAACTAAAGTCTCCAGTTTCGTGAAGAAGTAAAATATTGCGTAGAGAAACAAGTAGAGTGTTGAAGAGCCTACAAAAATACATCAGTCATTGATGCCGAGAGCACAAATATTTTATTAAAATTTTATTGACTCTGCCACCCTAAATTGATACATTCTTCCCACGGTTCTGAGTTATTCTCTTTATATTTCTTTGTCGTGCATTCAATCAAAGCTCTATCAATTGATCCCACTGATTTTCACGCTGCCTGTGTTTGTGTGCCACGTTGGAAAATCAACCATCCTGAAATCTGCCTTCTTCAGGGTCTGAAAAATCAGAACTGCTCTCAAACCAAGCAAAATTTTCAAAAACCACTCATGTGTTAGCTAATTGACACCCTTTTGCACAAAACTCATGTGCCGGAATTTTAAAATTCATCACAGTTTGCTCCAAAATTGCACCCGAAGACGACTGTATGCAAATTGACGAAAAAGTTCAGAGCAAATTGCAAGTGTGAGCTGTGTGCATTTTAATTGTCCATTTCTAGCTTGTTG
This sequence comes from Picea engelmannii, assembly GCA_009831015.1. NCBI lineage: Eukaryota > Viridiplantae > Streptophyta > Pinopsida > Pinales > Pinaceae > Picea > Picea engelmannii. The sequence goes on from ML791299.1 coordinate 494,794, forward strand.
GTTAATCACTAACATGGATAAGTAGCTCACGAATGTGTAATCCAACCACCTAGATCTCACGAATCTGTGATCCAGCTGTTTTGTTGATTGAATTAAGTGAAACCTGAGCATCTGTTACTTTGACAAAGAAATTTTGATGCATATCCAACAATACGGTTAAGAACATATCTCAATAGAAATCATAATTTAGATATGACAATAATCTTGTTGGGAAAATTTATTAAAAATTCAGATTGATCATAACAATATTTCAAAGATAATCAATAATAGTTACGCAGTTAGGATGTGGCCCATATTTCATGGTAATGAATCTGTTATGGGGAAAATAAGAAAAAGATTGTTTTTAATTGTCACAAGATCTCCCTCCTAATTCAACGAATAAAGTTTATCTTTCTGTGGATTTTGATGAGCCAATCTTTCCATATAAGCGTTAAAGATTTTGCTTCCAACTAGACTTAGAAAATACGAAAAATATGGCAAGGAATTTGCAACAACCAGGATCTCAAGATATGAAGGATTTGTTTTTAGCTGAGACTATGATCGGGATTCGCAATTTTAATTGATTCTTTGACATTTTTAATCAATGTTTATCATTATTTTTATTTGGTTGGGCTTGTAAACAAGAGCTTTAGCTTTTGATGATTTGATTATTGGCAGGTTGCAGCGTGTAGGGCCGAATGTGAAAGGATGAGGCTGGTGAAAAGATGGCATCAAAAATAAAATGGACCAGATTGGAAGTTAAAAATGAGAAGAGCGCAAGCATGACACTGTTTAATCACTGTTACAGAAAAAAGCGTCACTGTTTCAACATATAAAATTCACTGTATCAGCATGAAAAATTTCTCTCTAACAACATGTGAATATTTCGCTGTAACATCTTGTTGTAACATCATGTAAAATTTCGCTGTAACAGCGACTGTCTCAGCATGCAAAAAAAAAATTCACTTTTGCAGCATGTAAAATTTCGCTGTATTAGCATGTAAAAATTTCATTTTTTCAGCATAGAAAATTTTTACTGTTTCAGCATGCAGTAACAACATGTAAAATTTTCGTTGTATCAGCATGTTGTAACACCGAATTTTTTTTCTATAACAACATGTAAAGTTTGGTTTTGTTTTTATTCGTTAATTTTTTTTTACTATGTTTATTTGTAGGTCAAAGGATGGACACAAAAACATTCATTCAAAATCATCCCTATTTTTGAATCCTCGCGATCGCACGAAGCACAAAAAAGAGAATACTTATTAAAAAAAAATAGAGCAAAAACGTTGTTTTATTCATTAGCCTACATATCCTATGTTAATTGGGAATTAAATATTGGTTACGTGTAGGCAAATTTCCAGTGGATCCAAGCACGTAATAGTAACAACAATATGTTTAGTGGTAATTTTTCAAATGAATAATGGAAATATTCGAGAGTGAATGAATCTAGTGGTTGTGACTGCAAAATTTCTAAATAAAAATAAAAAAATGGAGCTAATCGAGTTCTTACCTGGAACCATTGCTCGATATAACTTTCATAGGTGTGATTTCCCTCACTCATATCATGTTGCAACTCCTCATTGTCCTCCTTCTCAAGTTCCTCAGATGTTGATTCCTCGTTCGCTTCTGGAGGAGTATTTAAGCTCTGGGCTACTTTCAAGATCTCCTCTTCCTGAGAAGAAGAAATCCCAACTTTCACAAGGATCTGAGTGAGTTGTTCCAAGATAACACTCATAGTTAAATCATATTGCAAAAGGGGTTCTTACAACAACCAAATCAAAATAAAAAAAAACTGAAAATCACACTTGTTGAAACACATGAAAACCTCTTCACAGTTGCTAGAATTGTAATTGCAGAAATTGAAATTTTGTAATATACCAGATATAAAATGTATGCAGAACAAAAATAAAATGCTAGTAATGGCAGAATAACAACAATATAACCAGAACATTCACCACAATAACACTGAAATGATATAAGAATAACAACAGAAATAACACTTTGAATTTGAAAGCAATGTTCACAGGCCTCTTCGAGAGGGCAACCTCCAGTTGAGCAGAGCTCTATTACAATAATCTCCAAGCTAGGGTTCTCATACCCTCGACTCCTATTTATACTAAAAATAAGCATCTAGAGGAAGATCCTTCTAGAAGCAGAATCTTCTATTAGGTCTTCTTACATCTTCCTTATTCTATTTTATTGAAAGGCCTCATTAATATTGACCTTTATTACATCCGAATATATTGTTCTACCTATGTGCGGGTTAGGACCCTAACATGTCCGCCCCCTTAAAAACAACCTTGTCCTCAAGGCTTGAGATGAGGAAATTGTTGCAGAATGGCAGCTTATTCCCAAGTGGCGTCTGCTAGAGTTGTATCTTTCCATTGGAGTAGCACTTCCTTGATGGTTCTCTGACGTAGGCGATGCTCACGCTAGTCCAAAACGGCTTCTGATTGTAGCCAATTGGATCCTTCTTCAGCTAACTCTGGAAGGTTGGTTTGAATTTGGCACTTAGCTCCAATCACCTTCTTTAAGCATGAAACATGAAAAATAGGATGTATCTTCGAATGGTTGGGAAAAGCTAACTGATAGGTGACTTGTCCCACACGCTTGAGCACGGTATAAGGACCATAAAATTTGGGCGCTAACTTTTGACAATGCTCGACCTTGATGGAAGTTTGCTTGTAAGGTTGCAGTCGAAGAAACACTTGATCCCCTTCTGTAAATTCATGTTCAGAGCGACCTTGATCTGCTTGTTGCTTCATGTGATTCTGTGCCATGACCAAATTCTCTTTTAGGGTATGGAGAATGGCCTCTCGAGCTGTAAGTGTTAGGTCAACCTCCTGGACCTTCGAGGCACCTGGTAAGTATGAGAGAATTGAAGGTGGCTTCTGTCCATATACCACTTCAAAAGGAGTCATGCGTGTAGCTGTATGGTATGAAGTGTTGTACCACCATTCAACTAGGGGTAACCACTGAGCCCACTGACTTTTCTTTTTCAAGGAAAAACACCTCAAATATGTTTGCAAACACTTGTTGACAACTTCTGTTTGGCCATCAGTCTGGGGATGATAAGTTGTGCTGAGATGCAATTTTGTGCCTTGTATCTTGAATAGTTCTTGCCAAAAATTGCTTGTGAAAGTTGGGTCACGATAAAAAACAATAGAGTAAGGCATGCCATGAAGCTTGAAGACCTGATCCATGAAGATTTGAGCCACCATGGATGTTGTAAAAGGGTGTTGAAGGGTGTAGAAATGAGCATACTTGGAAAGGAAATCAACAACCACCATGATGACAGATTTATTTCCCGATTTGGGTAAGCCGGTAATAAAATCCATAGAGATATCCTTCCAAATAGCAGGTGGAATCAGGAGCGGTTGTAGTGTGCCCGACGATTTGACTGTTTCTCCCTTGTTGCGTTGACACATGTCACATTCAACTATAAAATTACGAATGTCATGTTTCATACCATCCCAGAAAAAGGAATGTTTGACCCTGTCATAGGTTTTGGTGAACCCAGAGTGCCCTGCTGTGGGTGTAGCATGAAGCTCAAAAAGTACCATGGATTTAAGATTTGATTGTTTACTTAAATACAAACGGCCTTTGTATCGAAGTTCCTCATGGAGCCAAGAGTACCTTGGGGAAGCTGGAGCATTGGATTGCAATTGTTGGATCAACTGTGAACTTTTGGGATCTTGTAGCCATTCCTGGCGAACAACTTGGAGCCAATCTGGTATAATGAATGAAAGAGAAAAAAGGGATCCTTCATCTTCATATTTTCGGGAAAGTGCATCCACAACCCCATTGTCTTTTCCTTTCTTATAAATGATCTCATAATCATATCCAAAGAGTTTAGTCACCCATTTTTGTTTTTCTTGGGAGGAAATGCGTTGTTCCAGAAAATAATTGAGGCTTCGATGGTCTGTCTTAATTTGGAACCGTTTCCCCAATAGATAAGGACGCCACAGATCCATGACAAGTAGAATAGCCAACATTTCCTTTTCATAGATGGATTTTCCCAGATTTCTTTCAAATAGTTGCTTGGTGGTAAAGGCCAAAGGTCGACCCTCTTGCATAAGGACAACACCAATTCCTTTCCCTGAGGCATCACATTCCAACAAAAAGGTCTTTGTGAAATTGGGAAGGCGGAGTACTAGAGTGGTGCACATGGCCATCTTCAAGGTTTTAAAAGCTTGAGCAGCGGCTGGAGTCCAAGTGAAAGAGTTCTTTTTTAGGAGAGTAGTGAGAGGTGCTACAATCTTCCCATAATTCTTAACAAACTTGCGATAATACCCTGTTAAGCCTAGAAATCCACGCAAGCTCTTAAGATTCTTTGGGTGAGTCTAGTCTTGCATAGATTTAATCTTTTTAGGATCCACCCTGACGCCATCTTTGCCAACCAGATGACCCAAGTATTCTACTTCTGAGGTGCCAAAAGCACATTTAGATTGGTTCAGGAAAGGTTGGTGCTGAGAAAGTAGATGGAGAACTCGATCCACATGAGCAAGATGGTATGTCCGGGTTTTTCTATAGATGAGGATATCATCAAAGAAAACTAAGACAAAATGGCGGAGAAAAGGACGAAAGATATGATTCATAAGGCTTTGGAAGGTGGAGGGGGAATTACACAAGCCAAAGGGCATGACCAAAAACTCATAGTGTTCCTCATGAGTTCTAAAGGTAGTCTTGGGAATATATGCCTCTTTCATACGTATTTGGTGGTAGCCCGAACGAAGATCCAGTTTAATGAAGAATTGGGTGCCACTCAATTCATCCAGGAGGTCATCAATGACAGGAATGGGGAATTTGTCTTTGATGGTAAGTTTGTTGAGGGAACGGAATTCATGACACATTCACCAAGAACCTTCTTTCTTCAGGACCATGACCACAGGAGACGAATAGGGGCTCGTACTAGGGAAGATAACACCTGCATTAAGGAGTTCATGGACCATTTTCTCAATTTCATTTTTTTGGGAAAAGGGGTAACGATACAGATGGATATTGGGAGGAAGGCTTCCTGGTACAAGGGGAATGGAATGATCATGAACACCACAGGAAGGAGGGAGGCCTTGGGGAGTGGAAAATACCATTTGATGTTTAGAAAGGATGGCTTGGAGGTCTTGCGGTACGAAGGGTGTCTCTGTTGCTTGTATGGCATGGAGTTGGGTGATAACACTAGAATGACCCTTTTTCAGCATCTTTTCCATGCGATGGGAACTAATGATCTTAGGTGAATCAGAGGTGATTCCTTGGAACTTATATTGGTGGCCCTCCTGGTCAAATTGCATGGTTAACTCTTTAAAATCCATGAGAATGGGACCCAAAGTCCTTATCTAGTCTGCACCTAGCACAATGTCACAACCTCCCATGTCGATAGCAAACATATGGTATTTCAGGTGGTAGTCACCAATTTGGAGATGCACATTTTCACAATGCCCTCCACATTTCATGGAACCACCATTGGCAATCATGATTTGGAAATTATTGACGACATGGATGTAGCAATGAGTTTCTTGGGCAATGCGGTGATGAATAAAATTATGGGTGTTGTCATTATCAACCAGAATGATGACCTTCTGATGCTTGATGTAACTGATTAGCTTGAGGGTTTGGGGAGTGGAGAAGCCAGTGAGAGCATTGAGGGAAATGATTGGTTCTACTTCGGGAGGGTCTAAGGGAGGGGTTATGTCAGTGGATTCATGTGATTCAGACATAGAGGGAGTTTCTTCATCTTCTTCTGAAATCTCCTCGGAGATGGCCATAAAACGATTTTGTTCTTTACACTTATGGCCCGGGAAATATTTTTCATCACAGTTATAACAAAGGCCTTTGAGTTGGCATTCATCCATTTCAGCCCGGGTCAATTTTTGGATCTTTAGTGGAGTAGAGGGAGTGGTGGGATTTACTAGTTTAGGGTGAGGGATGAAGGAGGGTTTGTAGTTTTGAGAAGATACAACCTGTTGTGCTTCTTTATCTCTTTTGGTAGCCTCCACCTAAATCTCAGGCCGAGCCATGAGGACATGGGCCCAAATTTCATCCTTGAGGTCGCTAATAAAACACTCTCGGAAAAAGGCATCAGACATGCCCTCTATTCTAAAATCCAGGCGCTCAAAGGAAGCTATAAAGTCTTCCACTGTTCCTAATTGTTTCAACTTTGTCAAACGACCCAAATGGTTAGTGTCAGTGTCAAAACGCTCATAAATCTCTGCCACAAATTGTGTCCAAGCAATATACCCTTGACGAGAATTTTTTCTCCATTTCCACCATTGCCATCATTCTTGATCTAGATGGAGAACACCATACCGAAGTTTGGCCAAGTCATCTGTAATGCTGTATAAACAGAAGTAATGTTCCATTTGGGTTACCCAACCAGTGGGGTTTGAGCCATCAAATTTGGTCACATCCACCCGTGGAAGGCGTAGGTCACATTGAAAGTGATGGTTCTGCAAGGTATGGGAATGGGAGGAATGGTCACCTTCAGTATGTGGGGGTGAGGAAGAGGAAAGGTTATCTGTAGGGATATGCAGTTTGGTGCAGAGTGACGAAAAGACTGATTCAAGCTGGGTGGTGAGGTCTTGTTTGATTTCACCCATTGAGGACTGCATGGTTGTATTGATAGCGGCGACATTGGCACTGAGTTGTTTCACTTCTTGTTGGGTCTCAATGAGACCATATTGCAAGGTGTTGAAGCAAGCTTCCAAGTCTTGGCTACGAGTATGGGCCATGAGGATGGGGGAACCGAAAAGGGGCGGGTGGGGTAAAAAACAATTGTCAAAAAAATGATATGGATGAATGTGATAAGGGCGAAGAGATGAATCCAATGGAATAGGTCTGAAATAATGGTGAAGAATACTGCAGAGAGGAAATGCCAAAATTATTAACCAGAAAGAAATTCCCAAATGCTTAACGGATTTATACTCCAGTCTGAAGAATACTGCAGAGAGGAAATGCCCAAATGCTTAACCTGAAATAAATGTTTATTTACTTGGAAACCCAAACACAGTTGTGCGGCAATAGATCTTGTATGTTTTAATTTGTTTATGTTTCTATCCCCAAGGGTTAGGTATTCAAGGGTTCTACAGACAAGAGTTTCCCCTGTGCTATAGCTCTCTGATATACGTGTGGGGTCCAACAGTAGTACTCGGCCCAATATCTCAGGGCACTAACTAAGGAGGATAGACCATACCCTTAGCCGTACTAATCGACTACCCAGGTACTAGAGAGTATCTTCCCGAGTGTTGTTCTTGGTGACACTATAGCAGTCAGGTGGCTGATCGGTTTATCTAAAGAGGGCTTCAGGTAATCTAGGTCGATCTGTACACAGGTGTTGTCTGATGCGCTACCACTCGAAGGGGTACCAACAGGGGTTACAAGGGTGGCCAACAGATGTGTGCTTAAGTACCACTTGTATTTCCTACATGTATGAATCCATCAACCGTGGGTTTATGCGTGTAACAACAGATCTCTGTGGCTTAAAGATGTCGGAATACATCTCTACCCTGAAAAAAAAATTAACCCACACTTTCTGCCGAGGAAAGTGCTCTGATACCACTTGTAATATACCAAATATAAAATGTATGCAGAACAGAAATAAAATGCTAGTAATGGAAGAATAACAACAATACAACCAGAACATTCACCACAATAACACTGAAATGATATAAGAATAACAATAGAAATAGCACTTTGAATTTGAAAGCAATGTTCACGGGCCTCTTCGAGGGGGCAACCTCCAATTGAGAAAAGCTCTATTACAATAATATCCAAGCTAGGGTTCTCATACCCTCGACTCCTATTTATACTAAAAAGAAGCATCTAGAGGAAGATTATTCTAGAAGCGGAAGCTTCTATTAGGTATTCTTACATCTTCCTTATTCTATTTTATTGAAAAGCCTTATTAATATTGACCTTTATTACATCCGAATATATTGTTCTACCTATGTGATTTTTAGGACCCTAACAAATTTACACTACCATACTTGCCGGAATTGAAACACTCCCTACATGCCCTTACCCATATGTCACCTCAGAGTTAGGAGCATGACTAATCACACTTGCATGAAAATTCAAACTAAACTTCAATCCATCGTGCTTCCCCGGCAATGACGCCAAAATGTTAGGCGGAAATATTGTTGTTTAATTATGTTGTAGTACTTGCCCAACTATTTAATTTGTCAATCCGAGGTTCATAGGCTTACGAAGCACACACACTATATATGCAGGACTGAAGTAGAACTAATCTAATCTAATTTGCTGAAATGAAATTAATCTAGGAAAGCATTGAAAGACTAACTAGGAAAGCAGGAAATTAATCTAGGAAACAATACAACATGTGAAGAGTTGAATGAAAAAAGACATATGTGAGCTCACACAATATATCAATCTCAAATTATATTACAAGAGTCAAATGATAAAGCATGAAAGAATAACAAATCTAAGAATCCCCTTCTCCTGATTACAAGACCAAATTATGAATTACATGATCTATAACTCTCCAAGCTAATCTCCATTATGAATAGCCTTTCTCTTCATGAAGAGAGAGCACTCTCTTATATACATGGAAGTCTTGAATAGTGTCATAATTACAGATCCACTATTCTCTCAACGTATTCCTTCAAATCGTCCATTCATATCTTGGATAAGATATCCTATCAAAATCTCCATGATCTTCTCCTTTGAATATGCTTGAATGATTGTCCCAAATATTCTTCAAATCTTCAAAGCTTGAAGATGAAATTCGAATTTGAGGCTAGGTGGTAATATTTGACTTTGTTGAAATATTCACATATGCCTGCACACAACATCAAACTCATCCAACCTTGATATGTAATGAAAATATGTTATTTTTATAATATTTAATCACAAATTCACTTATAATACTAAAATGAATAAAGTGGAAAATAATAAAGTGAATCCCAATGTATGTACGGAAATGATATGATAAAAGGTTTATTAGGACCATGAAATGTAAGGAACGATGAAGGGAAAAGAGGATATAAATGTGACATTTTTGAGTCCTAACAGGAATTTAGGAACTTCATTATCTTCTTCATGTACCTCTTCTGCATGAATCTGTTTGGATTTACTCAAAGCTAAATTATCATCAAAAGTTACATCTCGATTGATCTCCACTTTCCGATGACCGGGAATGTATATCTTGTAATCCTTCGATGTGTCACTGTAACCAACAAATATAGTTATCCAAGAAATACCAAGACCAAAACACTAAAAGAACTAGTCTCCAAGACTTGTGCGCTAGACCTTCTTATGCTCTCCAATATGCAGAAGAGAAGTGTGTGATTGTGTGAACAAATGAGAGGAAACTATCCTCTATTTATACACAACAGTGTCTCTTGAAGAGACATGACTCCTGACGTAACTAACCCATAAAACAGGGTCGACTAGCCACAATGGGTATTTTTACAATTATAAGTAAAATACCAATAATATAATAGTTTCTATTGAGCCGACTTGTACAATATAATTATAATAATATTTTAAATGTTTGACCAAAACAACCATACAATAATATATTTCGTAATTACACCAAAAAATTAACACTCCTTAACTAGGAAGGTATTCTTTCCAAACACAGACTCCAAGTATAATACCACACGAGCTCAAATCCATTCACTGTTGAACATGTGAATCCATATATCCTTAGATATCCATAGTGAAACATGACTTCACCCCATGCATCCAAGGTCTATGGGTAGCTCTCAATAGCAACAACATGTCCCCAAGACATCCACTCCCTTCGATGCATTAGTACCTAATCATGTGCACTCATGTCTCAGTGCCAATCCTTTTTCATGTTGGATGAGATCCACCAGACTCAGTGCCAACCCTTTTTCATGTTTGATGAGTTCCACCTGTCACTCCCTCTAAGGAGGGACCACACCAAGCTTGTCCCTGAAGTACTCAAACTTTGTCCTTGACAACAACTTGGTGAGCACATATGCAACATGATCCTCGGTAGTCAGGAACTAGAGCCTCACTGCTCCCCTCTATACCATATCCATGATATAGTAGTATTTGATATCGATATGCTTCGACCTATAAAAGAACACTGGGTTCTTTGACAACTTCATGCAACTTTGGTTGTCACAAAAAATGTAGGTCTCCTCCAATCTAAGACCAAATAACCCAGATAGCAGCTTCCGAAGCCACACTTCTTGTCCGATCGCTACACATGATGCTACATACTCATATTCAATTGTATTGAGTGCCACACAATACTTCTTCCTGCCCATACTGGAGCCAAGACTGAAACAGTATCCTGAAGTGATATTCCAGTCAGGAATATTGTTGGCCCAATCTGAATTTGATTATCCATACAATCCAAACTCATGGTAAGATCTATACCAGAGACCATGATCTAGAGTACCCTTAAGGTACCTCAACATATGTTTTGTTGCAACCAAATGAACCTGTTTGTGCTGCTCCAAATGATGACTCGGGGTGTTCACAGCAAAACATATATTCGATCTTGTGTTCGTCAAATACATCAATGAGCCCACTATCTTTTTGTATAAGTTAGAATCCACAATCTCTGAAGTTTTATCCTGTAGCAACTTTAGATTTGATACCATCGGGGTAGACATGGCCTTAAATTCCAACATCTCGAACATCTTCAATATTTCCACAACATACTTTCCTTGATTTAGGAAAATCCCATCTAATATCTACCAAAATTATAGTCCCAAGAAGTAGTGCATCATAACTAAATATTTCATCTCAAATTTTGCAACCAATTTTCTCTTACATTTAGTGATGATATTTTCCACACCTATTAGAAATAGGTCATCTACATACAACATTAGAATCACTAGTTCACCATCCTCAACCCTAAATTAAAGGTTAGTATCTTCACTTCTCTTGGTAAAACCCAAGCTCATAAAAAAATTGCCAATCCTAACATACCATGATCTGGGTGCCTTATTCAATCCATACAAATACTTATTTAAAATGCACACATGAGTCTCCTTGTCATGTGTCTCGAATCCAAGTGGTTTCTCCACATAAACTTCCTATTTTATTTCACCCTTCAAGAAGGTTGTCTTTACATCCATATGGTGCACCTTCCATTTTATCATAGCGGCCAATGAAAGTATAGTCCTGATTGAGTTATATATTACTACAAGAGAAAAAGTCTCTTCATATTCAATCCCTTCCTTATGATAGAAACCTCAGGCCAAAAATCTTGCCTTATATTTTTTAATATTGCAATCAACTATGTGTTTCGTCTTGTAGATCCATTTTGAACTTACCACAGATTTTTCCTTTGGTATGGGAACCACATCCTAGACATCATTCTTCATAATGGACTAGTATTCCTCTGCCATGACATCTTTCCATACTTGATTTTTTTGCAGCCTCTTCATAACTGGAAGGTTTTGCATCCATTATGTCACACATGCATGCCACGTAGCTAGAATACGACTTCGGCTTCTTACTTTCCCTGAAATATTTCTCTGGGGCACCAATTATTTTTTCATATTTAATAAGAACTTGTTCCCAAGATGGTCTTCTCTTGCAAGAAGGTATCTCGGCTGGTTTCTGAGGTTATACTATGTCATGATCCTTTGGAATGAATTCTTTTGTTTCAACTGCCTCTGGGAATTTATGAACTTCACTATCTTCTTCATGTACCTCTTCTACATGGATCTGTTTGGATTTACTGAAAGTTGCATTCTCATCAAAGGTTACATCTTGATTGATCTCCACTTTTCGGTGACCGAGAATGTATATCATGTAAGCCTTCTATTATAACCCTATAATATATAGGATCAAATGTTGATTGTAATTTTGTCCCTTTAATGTTTTTGACTTGCAGACATTGCTGCATTCTAAAAGGAAAAAGAAAAGAAAAAGGAATGAAAAGAAAAGAAAAAGAAAAAGAAAAAAATAAATAAATAAAAGAGGGAAAAAGAAAAAGGATTAAGCCCCATGAAATGACAATGACCTGATCCATACAGTTTAAACATGGTCAAGTCTTTTGAATTTAAGTATCTAGGATTAGTGAATAAGCTTGGCTAAATTGTCTAACCTTAGCCAAGTAATCAGGTTAGTTAGTGAATAAGTTTGACCAAACAATCTAATCTTGGTCAAATAGCCCCTAGGTAGAGTATTTTCTTAGCCCAACAATTTAAGTTGGGCTAAAGGTGCAAAGGAGTAGGTTAGGACATAGGTTAGTTGTTTTCTTTTCAATAAAATGTGTAAGATGATCGATGGAAAGTGCAGGATCTTGATGATGAAATGTTTTTCTAAACCCCATGGCAATAAAAAGAAAAAGAAGCTGCGCACAAAACCCACAAAAAGTCATTTAGCCTAAGTTCTGCATCATATATTTAATTGCGCCCTGGAGATTAAAGATCGAGCCTAGATCTACGACTAAGTTGTTGGTGCCCAAATCTACAGTCCATAGGAGATTCTGGACCCCCCCAATCGTTCGACCTTTAATGGTGTGGGGTGAGGTCCGAAAAGATGTTTAAAAGGTGCACTCAGATCTAGGGTCATCCCATCAGCGCGTAATCGGACGGTCCACAGGAGATTTTGGACCCCCCCCCCATCATTCTACCTTT
>ML791299.1:516026-526534 GCA_009831015.1 Picea engelmannii
GCATCTTGTAACACATCACCTGTTACATTTTCTTCCTGATTTCTCTCCTGTTGTCCATCTCTTTGTTTCTTTGGAGCTCTGCAGTCTTTCTTCAGATGTCCTTTCTTCCCACAATTCCAGCACTCTATCTTTCCAAGTCTGGAATTGGATCTGCCCTTCCTATAATTCCCGTAGTTCCCTGGTCCCTTTCCTCTATCCTTTTGTCTTCCCTTGTTATCCATGGTCAACGCATTACCTGATGTCTCACCTGTGATTTTCCGTCGCATTTCCTCACTAAGGATAACACCAACAACATCATCAAATTTTAAAGTATTTGAACCAGAGACAGAGTTACTTACAGTGATGACCAAGCCGTTCCATCTTTTTGGAAATGAGCACAATATTAGAAGAGCCCTAACCTCATCATCAAAGTCCACTTTTACAGAACTTAGTTGATTAGTAACCATTTTAAATTCATTTAAATGATATGCAACAGACCCACCTTCTGACATATTCATATTAAATAATCTCTTCATTAGAAATACATTATTAGACACTGAGGGTTTTTCATACAGTTTATCCAACGCATCCATCAAATCCTTCGTTGTCTTTTCTTTCAAAATATTGAAAGCCATCGACGCTGCCAAGATCATCCGTATTGTTCCTAGAGCCTTTCTATCAAGAATATCCCATTCTTCGTCCTTCATGGCAGTCGGCTTCTTTTCTACTCTGCCCAATGGTAGGAATAGATCCTTCTGATATAAATAATCTTCCATCTGCATCTTCCATAATTGGTAGTTTTGGCCATTAAATTTCTTGACCCTAAACTTTCCATCTTCTGACATTTCTCCCACTCAAACCAGGAACCCTCTTTCCTTGCGAGTTACCTTTCACTCTGATACCAGTTGTTAGAAAAACAGGACCGTGGAGAAATAAAATAAAACAAATGCGGAAAAAAAACATAGAAGATACACAATACAATAGAGACACAGATTTACGTGGTTCACCCAGTGTGGGCTACATCCACCAGAGAAATTTCCAGGTCCTTCCTTTATTATTATCCAGCATATGAAGGGATACAACCTATATCAAACCCACTATAACTTCCTCTTCTTTCTCTCATAGTCTCTCATCTCAGAATACAATATTCACTATGTTGCATAGCCGCAATACATTTCCCTCATAACAGAGGGTTGCCTTCTAGGGAAAAAAACCCTAAGATAATTTCTACCGTTAGATTTGCAACCTTATAATGAACGGTCCATATTTACAATGAAATTACAATATACATTTACAAGGCAATTTTTCCTTCGGGGGAATTGCCCCCGAACCCGTCAGCCAGGGGGATAGCGTACATACTTCTGGGGTGTAAAGTCTTCATGGGGTATAAACATGGCTGACAAACACAAGACATCTGAATCAGGAAGATAATCAGACTCCACAACCAACACCAACTTTGTCCTCTTTTCCTTGGGGACGTGAACAAATATAGGGAAGCCAAATATTGTGAAATGGATGACTTATGGCTTCTCTCTTGAAAACATATCCTTAGGTGTCTTTTTTTCAAGAACCTTGTGGGGAATTTTATTTTTCATGTACATTACCATCTTCGTTTCTTCTTCCCACATACGCATATGAATATCTTGACCATGGATCATGGCCTTTATTGCTTACATGATCATTCATTTCTTCCTTTCAACTATTCCATTTTGTTGATTATAGTGAGTATAAAGGTCCCTCTTAATCCCAACTTCCTTTTAATACTTCTTGAATTCTTCTAAGGTGAATTCACCTCCATTGTTTGATCACAAGGTATTTATCTTCTTCTTTGTCAAGTTTTCTACTAGAGCCTTGAACTCTTTGAATTTTCCAAAAAATTCATTCTTTTCTTTTAACAAATAAATCAAAGTTTTGCGTGAGTAATCATCAATGAAAGATACATAATATACATACCCACTTAGTGAAGCGGCCAACATTGGTCCACACACATCTGAGTGCACGATGTCCAAAACTCCTTTGGCTCTACTATCACTATCAGGAAAGGAGTGCTTCACGTTCTTTCCTTGTGCACATCCTTTGCACACTCCATCTAGTTCTACTTGTATTTCTGGAAGATCTGTCACCATTTTACTCACAACCAAAAGCGATTTGTAGTGTAGGTGAGAAAATATCCTATGCCATAGTTCATAGGGATTCACAATATCATGAACCATTGCGGAATCTTAATGTCCTTTTAATTTGTAGAGACATCCTTCTTCAACTCCAATCACTACTACATCATCAAGGGTCTTACCTCTAGGTCACATAAGAACTTGACCATCAATAATTTCTACTCTAAATCATTTATTTTCCAATGCTGAAATTGACAGAAGATTCTTCTTTAAACCCGGAACATAGAGAACTTCATTCATCTTCATTGGCTTGCCTAAGTTTAACTTGTAGGAATCTTCTCCAACACCTTTTATTGGATATTGATAGTCGTCACCCAATTTCACCTTGTGAGGTGAATCTTTTTGAATAAGGTTAGATAAGGAGTCTTCATAGCATGTCATGTGCTTGGAAGCACCATTGTCTATCAACCAAGTGTCGTTTCCATGAGTAACAGTACCTATGAGGGTTGAGATAAGAACATAATCCTCATCACTTGATTCATCTTTCCTTGCAACCTTCTTAGGAGGCTCATCATCTTTAGTTGTGTCAACTTGATGCCTTTTACTTCCTTTATTATTCTTAATTTCCATAATGAGGGGGAAATCCCTAACAAAGTGTCCCAATTCCTAACAATAGTAACATCTGATCTTTGAGTTGTCTCTTTGACCCATCTTAAACTTCCTAGGTAAAGAATGTTCCTTCTTTTTCTTTCCTTTCCTGGTGTGGGCAGCTAGGGATTGATCTCCATCTTCCATCTTTTCTTCTCTTGCAGCTATCCTAAATTCTTCCTAGTTACAATCTTCCCAAAGCCTACTAAACTTAGGAAGCTTATTCCTTGAGAAAATTCCTTGGATGAATGCATCCCATGACCTTGGGAGGCCATTCAAGGTATTCATCACTATCTATTCTCCTTCTACTGTGTCACCAATGGCTTCTATATTCTCCTTGATTTGATTCACTCTTGAGAAGTAGGAATGAATGGTTTATGAGTTATGCGTTTTCATATTCTTCAACTGATATCTCAGAGTCATTCTTCAATTTATGTTGATTCCTTCAAATAGATGAGTTAATGTGTCCATCATTTTATTTGGAGAAGATAATGATGATACATGATGGTTAACACGGTCCTTAATGGAGTCTGCAATAATCCTTTTTTCTCTCACCATGTCCTTATTATATTTTTCCTTAGCTTCATCTCCTTGATGTTCTTGAACTTCTTCTATAATTAACTTATCCATTTCATGTTCTTCAAGAAGGAGGTTTAATCTCTACCTCCATGCCCTGAATTTATCAACTCCATCTAGATTCTCATCAATTTTTTTTTTGGGTAGTCATCTTGCATGGGACCACACAAAAATATGACCAAATTGAAAGAGTGAAATTAACAGTAGGTGCACTCTACTAAGGAGAGCTACTTGGTGGTATTGCTTTGTAAAAATTCCCCCAAAAACTGGAAAAATGTCAACCTTAGGGTTTGGGTGAAACCCTAACTGCAACAACTACAAACTGGAAAATTGGTCCACTGGAAAAGTGCATTCGGCTAGGGAGAACCTATTGATGGTATTAGTTTGTCCAAAAACTGCCTCCAGACTAAAAATGGCTTCCTTTTAGGCTTCTAGATCTCCAACTAGATTCTATTCATGCTTGCTCTGATACCATGTTGGAATTTTAAATTTTCTAGTTATACAATTACAATTACTTAATAAAATAGAAACTGTAGTAGGATCACTGAAAGATAGACAATCACAGATATAATAGAACAAAAATATTATCCTGGGAAACCCTCATGGGGGAGAAAAACCAACAACAAAAATCCTTAATATAGATTCCTTCAACTAGTCCAATGATGTGCTATATCTCTCCAAGAAAGACCAAGACATAAACACCAAAAGAACCAGTCTCCAAGACTTGTGTGTTATACCTTCTTATGCTCTCCAAGATGCACAAGAGAAGTGTGTGAGTGTGTGACCAAATGAGAGGATCCTATCCTTTATTTATACACAACAATGTCTCTTGAAGAGACACGACTCTTGACCTAACTAACCCATAAAACATGTTCGACTAGCCACAATGGGGATTTTTACAGTTATAAGTAAAATACCATTAATATAATAATTTCTATTGAGCCTAATTTGTTGGACACAGTGGTACGATATTTTTATTGATGTCAACGAGGTGTAGAAGAATCCAATATAAACCCAAAGCTTAGAAGGAAGAACATTAATCGAAGCTCATAAGAGATGACGCACAGGGGCCATTCATTATTATTTCAGGACAATCTAGGATCGTTAGATCAAGGTGAATTCAGAGGTTGGGAAGGATTAAATATCAACCATCATATCTAAAGCAGGAGATTCAGATGATCTCGTCAGTTGTTAGATCAAGGAGGGACTTTGGATGAATTATCAACCATTCGATTGAGTTTAATGGAAGGACAGAGTAAGCCACAATATCTCGGAGTCTTGTATTAAAAGAACTCATGTAGACTGTTGATTTAAGATCTCCTTGGGAGAAAAATGAGTCGTTAGATCATGTGGTCAACTCCGACGCTGACCACTTTGGCGAAAAAAAGTCTAGAACAGGTAAATTTACTCGAAGACCAAAGCCCTAAAGTCACGAACTCTGGTCAACTCCAACGTTGACCACTAGGGTGAAAAAGAGTCTAGAAAAGGTAAAATTTCCCAAAGGATGAAGCCCCAAAGTCATGAACTTCGATCAACTCTGGCGCTGGCCACTCCGACGAAAAGGAGTCTAAAATAGGTAATTTTACCAAAGGCTAAAGCCTTGAATTCATGAATTCTCGTTGACTATCGAATCAAAGGAAGAATAGTAAATCCTATCAACCATTGATTTATTCAGAGTGCACCAAGGAATAAGGTGGTCATATCCGACCTTGACCTACTCCAACAATAAACATCTCAAATAAAAAAAGGACTCTCGAACCCCAGAGTTCTGGAATAAATGAAGGCCATAGGATCAATACAAGTTGAAAATATACAGTGGTAGATCTATTCGGCACTTCAACAATAATCGAAGGATAATACAAAAGTACCAAAACTACCGAATCCACAAAGTACCGAAGTCACGAAGTAAGACATGTGGAAAAATATGAATATGACATGTTTCTCAATCAAATGGTGACAATTGTCAAGGTCGATGTGGCACATAAGGACTGTAAAAGTAACAAATCGGGGTGACATGTGGAAGCCACTCATTTAGTGTCATGTCAATGGTGACATCATCAAGCAAAATCACTCAGGGAGTACATCCTTTGGGGATATCCAACTTCTCCTACTATCAAGAGTACCTAAAGCACTGAAGACCGAAGTCATGAATAGTTGAATACCCATAGAGCGGGAGATCCTTTGTGCCTAATTTTACGGTCCCAGCTCCTGTACATATGAATTTTATCACATAGGGAGTGATGATACACCATTCAATAGAATTTTATTCGGAAGAGTTGGAAGATTGCAATGGCATGAGTCTCGAAACATCGAAGTCCTGAAATGAACGAGAACCGTCCATCTCAAACGTGCAAATAAAACATGACCATCAATCTTGATAAGTGATTAAGAACTCATTTGACTTAGCACTTAGACACCACCTATGTTCATATGGAATAGAGGTCTTGAAAGTACGTTTGTGAAAAATTAACATACATAGAGAATGTTTCCTCTACTAGGAAGAAACTTTGAACTAGATAGGTTCTGGATTATGTCCTGATTGATATTAAGTGATCAAATACATCCAATGCATTGGAAATCTAATCAAAAATATCAAATATGATCTATTGGAGAACACAAAACGCAACAAAATCTTAAGAATAAAACAAAAATGCATGAGATCAAATTAAAATAAATCGATCCATACTTGTGATCGATTTATGGAAAGTCCCTCTTACTAAATTGAAAATATTTCACGTTAAATGGTTGAATAAAATAGAGGTAGATATTAATTCTAAATTAAAAGATAAATGATATCACTGTTAATTTAAATGAAGAGGTGCAATGGTCCACACAAAGGGACATAATGCTTCAATGCTCACATGAGTAAGAAGACTATATAAGCAAGAAAGAACGATGAAGAAGAAGTATCTCTGCATTTCGGATCAAAGACCAAAAGAAAAAGAAGAGTCCAAAGAAGAATAATTGATGATACTTATGCAGTTAGGGTGGAAGGGAGGAGAAAGGAAGTATTCACATCCTTTACTAAGTAAAGTGTGGATAAAAGGGAGTTGGTTCTTCCTAGAGTTGGTGCTTCCTAGGGTTGGTGCCCTAAAAACAAGGGAGTTGGTGCTTCCTAGTGTTGGTTCTCTAAAAACAAGGGAGTTGGTGCTTCCTAGGGTTGGTTCTCTAAAGACAAGGGAGTTGGTGCTTCCTAGGGTTTGTGCCCTAAAACAAGGGAGTTGGTGCTTCATGGGGTTGGTGCCATGAAGAAAGGGATTTGTGTCTCCTAGAGTTGGTTCTCTAAAAAGGATTGGTGTCCTTCACTATCTCAGATTATTCTTTATAAAAAATTGTAATTCTTGTTAATGATATTTATATAATTGATTTTATATAAAATTCCATTATTGATCTTTGTGGTGATTAATAAAATAACAAGCAAATCACTAATTGTTTAAAAAGAGGTAATAATGATTCACCCTCCCTCTTAGTATTTACAACAGTTGGTATCAGAGTGAGTACCTTCAACACAGTCTAATAACTGGAAGGTAGATCATAAATGGATCAGCAGTAGGGAATGTATTCCAACAAAGCGTCATTGTTTAATGGAGGTGGTTATTCTCTCTAGAAAATAATAATGAAAAGATACATGTTGGCTCTTGGTTTTGATGTCTGGAAATCTATTGTAGATGGTTACACTGCACTAGCTACTCCACCCAAAGATACTACAAAAAAGAAGCTTTTCAATGACAAATCAAGAGTTGTCAATGCCATTCTAGGAGGATTGACAAATTCTATATGTGTGAATGTAATCTGAGACAAATTGGAGGTTGTGTATGAAGGTAATAGCAAAGTCAAGGAAGCCAAAGTACAAACCTATAGAGCTCAATTTGAAAATTTGAAAATGAAAGAAGAAGAGAATATTGTTGAATACTTCATAGGGTGGATGAGGTAGTTAATTCAATCAGAGCATCAAGAGAATAAATTACCGATAAACCTATTGTACAAAACATATTAAGGTCATTACCTATGAGATATGATGCCAAGATCTCCATAATTGAATATAGTCCAGAACTTGAAAAAATCACAGTAGATCATCTTCATGGAATTTTTACAGCATATGAGATGAGAACATGGAGCGAAAAAACATCAAAAGGAGAAACAACCTTTAAAGAATCTAAAACAAATATGAGGCAAGAGAAAAAGGCCAATGACGAGTTATTAGATATATCTGATGAAGAAATTGAACTTCATGAAAAAACTCAAGAAAGGGACTGAAAAATACAAAGGAAATAGTCCTCTAATATGTTTCAACTATGGAAAAATTGGACACTTTTCCAATAAATGTCCCTATCCTAAGAAGGAGGAAAGTGATGATGAAAGAAGTTCTACAAGAAGAAGAAAGTGTTCTTTACCCAAGAAGATAGTAGCTCATCTAAAGAAAATGAAGAAGAGTAGACAAAGCTTTTATTTATGGGAATACAAACTCAATATGATAATAATTCGGAAGATGAAGAAGAAGTGAACCTCGAGGAAGAATTCATTCGTGCAATTGAAAAACTAAGAAAATCTAAAAATCAAAACAAGTTACTAAGGGAACAACTTCTAGAGATTGAAGAAGCTACTAAATCAAGAGAAAAGAAAATTTCCAAAACCATTAGTGAGTCAGAACAATTGATTATTAAGTTAAAAACTCAACTCCAAGAAACCAAAAGAAAAGAAAAAATATTGAATAAAGAACTCAATGAAAAACAACAAATATGTAAGATATAGGAGGATGAAATAGTTCAACTAAAAGGGAAACTAGAAAAAGAAGATATGCAGTCTAAGTTTAAAAATAGCTCAAAAATTCTGAATAAAATTCTTAGCAGTCAGAGATCATCAAATGATAAAACAGGACTAGGATATGATCCCTCTACAGAACAAGAAAATGACAAAATCAGTTATGCAGATGTTCTTAAGAATCCCATAAGAAGAATAGAAAACAATACAAGAATAAAACCATTGAAAACTATCCCAAATAAACAGAAATATGCACTTACTACTAAAGAAAAAGGTGACGAGAATAATAGAATCATCAGAAGGAATCCCTCTAACAAAAATCAATATATCTTCCTTGGTTATTGTTATTCCTACATTTGTTTTTGACATAAAGCGATACACTGTAAAGCTTATAGAAAGTACAATCCAAGAAATGTCCAAACATATGAATATAATAAGGATGATGCGAAAAGAAGAAATTATAACTCCTTCTCACCCTTACAATACTACAATGTTGAATGTTACAAATGCAACAACTATGGTCATAAAGCTGGTGAATGTAGATTGTCAAAATATGACAAAAAGATAAATATTCTCAATAATCAAAAAGTATGGAAGAAAAAGAAAACATAATGCAATGTAGCCCTATATGCGAGAAAC
The DNA here is from genome assembly GCA_009831015.1 of Picea engelmannii. Lineage (NCBI taxonomy): Eukaryota > Viridiplantae > Streptophyta > Pinopsida > Pinales > Pinaceae > Picea > Picea engelmannii. The sequence goes on from ML791299.1 coordinate 524,741, forward strand.
CAAGGATGTCAGTGGTATATAGACCGTGGATGTTCCAAACACATGACTGGAGATCAAATAAAATTTCTCAAGTTAAACAAGAAAGGAAAAGAAAAAGTAACCTTTGGAGATAATATGTCAGCGAAAATATTGGGAAAAGGCACTGTCAATTTAGGAAATAACAAAACCAAAGAAGAAGATGTACTTCCGGTAGAAAATATCAAACCTAATATCATAAGTGTAAGTCAGACATGTGATCAAGGTCACATACTCACTTTTGATTATCATAAATGTGAGATCGGGAAAAAGGACACTGGAAAGCTAGTAGCAGTTGCACCAAGAACATCCAACAGTCTGTATATCCTTAATATAGATGAAGGAGAAAAATGTTGTTTAAGCCAAGTAGATGAAATATGGATATGGAATAGAAGGTTGGGACATTCAATCTTTGACAATCTTTTCAAATCCAATGAGAAGGAAGCATTAAGGGATCTACCAAAAGTTATTAAGCCTTCAAATTCTATTTGTAAACATTGTCAAATAGGGAAGCAAACAAGAGTTAGGTTCAAAACAAAAGAGCATTCCACAACAAAACCTTTAGAAATTATTCACAGAGATCTATGTGGGCCTACCAGAACTAAAAGTACTTATGGTGAACATTATTTTATGTTTATTGTTGATGATTACACTAGATTGACCTGGGTATACTTTCTAAAAGAAAAATCATAAGCCTTTGATAATTTTAAAACATACAAATCCCTTGTAGAGAATAAAGAGATCTCAAAATTAAATGTCTGAGATCAGACAATGGAGGAGAATTCACCTCTAAATAATTCATTCAATTCTATGAAAAACATGGTATCAAAAGGAAGTTTTCAGCTACCAGGAATCCTCAACAGAATGGAGTAGTAGAAAGGAAAAACATAACAGTTCAAGAAGTTGCAAGAACCATGCTAAATGAAGCCAAGCTTCTAGACAAATTGTGTAGAGATTCTACACAACAGTTCACATACTTAATCGAGCTCAGTTGAGACCCAACCATGGAAAAACTCCTTATGAACTATGGTTCGGTTGGCCAACGTCTATAAAACACTTTAGAATTTTTGGAAGTAAATGTTACGTTAAGAATGATGAAGATAACTTAGGAAAGTTTGATCCAAGATCTTATGAAGGGATAGTTTTAGGGTATTCACCTAATAAGAAAGCATACAAATGTTATAATATTAGACTACTAAATATAGTGGAAAGTGCCAATGTAAAAATAGATTATCTAAAACTAAAGAAAAACATATCCCAAGACATATTCAGATATTTTAAAGGCACCTTATAACTTGGACTATGGTATGAAAAGATAAATACTTCAATCTAACTGCATACACTGATGCATATTGGGATGGTAGTATATATGATAGGAAAAGTAATAGTGGAGGAGTATTCTTTCTAGGAAAGTGTCTGGTAGAATGGCTAAGTAAGAAACAAATATCCACATCACTCTCCACAACAGAGGCATAATACATTGATGTTGCATCCTGCTGCACACAAGTTCTTTGGATGAAGCAAACATTAGAAGGTTTACAAATAATATATGATTATCTCATTATTATTAATTGTGATAAAACTAGTGCCATAAGTATCCCTAAAAATCCAATAATGCATTCTAAAACCAAACACATGTTGATTAAGGTTGGTTGTCATTCATGTCAACCCTTGAAGAAAGCCCCGTAGCACAAAGGTTTGGGTAATGGACCCAATATTGTTTGATGTAAATATGACTCATTATTGTTTTTTCATGGTTGATAAGAAGTAAATATGGAT
>ML791299.1:526634-550144 GCA_009831015.1 Picea engelmannii
AAATTAGAAGTGGACCCAACCCTAAAATAAGGAAAGTGGGCCAAGTGACCTAGAAGATGTTTTTAAGGAAGCTACTTGGAGAGTATAAATAAGAGGCAAGGCTCTCTCATTTGGATCACACTTGAGAATATTGAATATCTATAGGTGTCTGAGGTAACCAAATTATATCTAAGCCGAAATTCTAAGCAAAGTGAAGAAAAGAAGGCTGAAATGCAAGGAAGGATAAATTCTTTTGATGGTGCTTTCTAAGGTATGTTATTTACATGTCATCTCACTATTTTCGCTATACATTTTTTTATATAATGATTCAGATCTTGAAATTTCTATGAAAGTGAGAAAACATATCCAAGTATCTATGGTAAAAAAATTAGCTTGTGGGTCGTTGTATTTTTGGAGTTACACTCCGTGGAAAATAGGGTTTGTGGCCAATCCTGAAACTAGTCAAAATCAAGTGTTTTGGGTAAAAACGTCATAAATTCTTCATAACATATCAAAATTAAGTGAGACAAAATGTGTTGGTTAGTTTACAATGTTTATTATGTTGTGTAACAGTTTCATATCAATTCATCAAACAGTTTGTGCAGGGAACACTCTACAAGGTCGCTCTCTAGAATAAGCCAGAATTCAGCAAGGTATGCCATTTTTTCTATAACTCTTTTTATGAGAGGTTCCAAGTAGTGAAACTTGGATGAATTGAATTAAAAAAACTAAAGAAAATTTTGTATCATTTTCAGATCTTTATACATTAGAGGTTCAAAGTTATGATTACTTCAAGTTAGGGTTGTTGCCTAATCCAAAACTGGGCATGTAAGACTAAAGAAAAGTTTGATGAAAATGCTAGTCTCTTGTTTTTAAAGTTAAGGAAGGTTTGAAAGAATGTGATCATATACACCAAGTCTATTATAGAGCTACAAATCATATTTGGATGATGAAATTGATGAGGGCTTTCATTTGTGGTACATGTTGAGTACATGGTTGAGACAAGTAGTTGATGAGTTGGCGCACATACATGAGGTGTATAGTTGATTATGTTGGTACATATTGATGATTCATAGTTGATGAGTAGTTGACACATGATTGGTACATACTTTGTACATGGTTGGATGCACTTGTTTATGGTACAGGTTGATTACAGGTTGGTGCATGGTTGATGCACTTGTTTATGGTACAAGTTGATTACAGGTTGAGGTACAGGTTGATGCATAGTTCATATTTATTAGTACAGGTTTATAGTGGTATATCTCACAGTGATTGTGTGACAGTGGTTCCATCATTCTACTTCTACTTCAGGGTGGCAGGATGAGGCAAGGATAGGTGGTTGTAGCCACCTTCCGGTTGTAGTCGGAGAGCATTGGGGGTTGTAGCCTCCTTTTGGTTGTAGCCAGAGAATTGGGGAGTTGGACCTTCCCTCAGGTTGTAGCCTGAGAAACTAGGGGGTTGGAGCCTCCTTCCAGTTGCAGCTGGAAAACAAAGGAAGTTGGTGCTTCCAATGAATGTAATTCTTCAAGACATATAAGAAAAAACATTTCATGGTTTTCTCCCGATTTGGGTTCCCATGTAAAACACTGGTGTACTGTGTATGTGTTTGATTTTTTATTTCTTACTTCTCATTATTGGATAATAATTCTACATTGATATAACATTTGAAGAAAAAGGATTATAAATATGCTATTATTTATTCACCCCCCCCCTCTCAGTAATCCAACAACACATTCCAATTAAATACCATTTCCTAAGAGATCGAGTTACCCAAAAGGTGGTTAAAATAGTGTATGTGGACACCAAAGAACAAATTGCATACATATTCACAAAATCATTGCCCAGGAATAATTTTGAAAATATTCGACAAAAATTGGGAGTAATTCACATACCTCGTTAAAAACATAAAAATCGTATCGGAAGACAAAGGGGCACATGGTTAGGGGGATCATTTCCACAGGTGGAGCGAAGAAAGATCCCTTATGTCATTGTTGTCAAAGGGGGAGGAAATCGATAAGCAACAAAAATAAAAATATTTCAAAGAAAAGGTTGCCATCAATGCCAAAGGGGGAGAATGTTGGAAACAATGGTATGATATTGTTATCGATGTCAACAGGGTGAAGAAGAATCCAGTATAAACCCAAATATAAGAAGGAAGAACATTAATCAAATCTCAGAAGAGATTACGCACATGAGTCGTTCATTCTTATTTTAGGACAATCCAAGATCGTTAGATCGAGGTGAATTAAGAGGTTGGGAAGGATTAAATCTCAACCATCTGATCTAAAGCAGAAGCTTCATATGATCTCTCCAGCTGTTAGATCAAGGAGGAAATTCAAATGAATTCTCAACCATCTGACCGAGTTTATTGGAAGGACATCGTAAGCCACAATATATTGGAGTCTCAGATTAAAAGAACTCATGCAGACCATTGATTGAATATCTCCTCAGGATCAACACAAGCCTTTGGATCAGGTGGTCAACTCCGATGCTGACCAATCTGGCAAAAAAGAGTCTAGAATAGGTAAATTTACCTGAAGGACAAAGCCCCAAAGTCATGAACTCCGGTCAACTCCGGCGTTGACTACTTTGGAAAAAAGGAGTCTAGAACAGGTAAAATTTCTCGAAGGCCAAAGCCTTGAAGTCACTAACTTTAGTCAACTTTGATGTTGACCACTCCGACAAAAAGGAGTCTAAAAAAGGCAAGTTTACCTGAAGGCTAAAGCCTCGAAGTCACAAATTCCCATCGATCATCTGATCAGAGGAAGAATATGAAATCTCATCAATCATTGATCTATTCAGAGCATGCCAAGGAAGAAGGTGGTCAACTTTATATTTGACCTACTCCGATGATAAATATCTCAAATAAACCAAGAACTCCTGAACCCCGGAGTTTTGGAATAAACGAAGGCCATAGGATCAAGACAAGTTGAAAATATACGGTGGTAGATCTATTCAACACTTCGGAAATAATCGAAGGATAATACAAATGTGCCAAAACTCCCAAATCCATGAAGTAAGACGTGGTAAAATATGAATATGACACATGGCCCAATAAAATGGTGACAAGTGTCAAGGTCGATGTGGCACATAAGGACTGTAAAAGTCACAAATCAGGGTGACATGTGGTAGCCACTTGGCCAGTGCCATGTCAATAGTGACGTCAAAAAGAAACATCACTCTTGGATTACATCCTTCAGGGATATCGAGCTTCTCCTACCAGCGAGACTACTCGAAGCGTCAAAGACTGAATTCACGAATAGTCAAATACCCGGAGAGAGGGAGCTCCTTTGTGCCTAAGTCTACGGTCCCAGATCTTGGACATATGAAGGTTATCAAGCAAGGAGTGTTGATACACCCTTCGACAGAATTTTCTTTAGAACAATCAAAATATTTCAATCGCCCGAGTCTCGAAACATCGAAGTCTTGAAATGAATGAGAATCGTCCATCTCAAACGTGCAAATAAAATGTCACCCTCAATATTGATAAGTGATTAAGAACTCATTTCTCTTAGTGCTTAGACACCACCTATGGTCATATGGAATAGAGGTCCTGAAAATACGTTTGTGTGAAATTAACATAAAGAGGAAGAATGTTTCCTCTTCCAGGAAGAAACTTTGAACCAAACAGGATTTGGATTCTGTCCTGGTTGATATTAAGTGATCGAATACATCCAATGCATTGGAAAGCTAATCTAAAATCTCAAATATGATCTGTTGGAGAACAGGGGATGCAACAAAATCTTAAGAATAAAATAAAAAGGCATGAGATCGAATTAAAATAAATTGATCAATACCTGTGATCGATTTATAAAAAATCCCTCTTACTAAATTGAAAAGATTTCACGTTAAATGGGTGAATAAAATAGAGGTAGATATTAATTTTAAATAAAAATAAAAATGCTAATACTATTAATTTAAATTAGGAGGTGCAATTTTCCAAACAAAGGGACACAATGCTTCAACACTCACACTAGTAGGAAGACTATTGGACAACTTAGCGGGGGGGTGAATCAGTTGTTACTGTGCTTAAACAATTATGCCCATTTTAAACTATTTACAGAACACTCAATGGAGATCACAATAATGCAGGGAGGTAAGCAATAGAATATTCAACATCAATCATACACATGAAATATAAAGAGACAGATATTTCCTGAGGAAACCCATAAAGGTAAACACCTCTTCTTCTTGATATGATAAGTAATATTTCTTTTTTGTACATTATCATTCTTCGGAGCTCCAACTCCTCCTGAGGCTACAAACTTCATTTTACAGGATGCAACTTGCTGAGAGCACCAACTCTCTGGTTTCTCTAGCACCAACTCCCTAGTTTCTCTATCACCCACTAGAAGGAAGCACCAACTCCCTGAGTGTTACAACACCAACTAGATGGAAGCACCAACTCCCTGAGTGTTACAACACCAACTAGATGGAAGCACCAACTTCCAGTTACACAAGCACCAACCTGTATAATAGAGAACAACAGTTCTCCCTTGCACCGCCCTGCCACCCTGGTTTTTCTGGCTGCAACCAGATGGAAGCTACAACTCCCTGTGTTCAAGAACACACTTGAATCTCTGAGGACAACAATCCTCCCTAGCACCTCCCTACCACCCTCAAATATAAATATTTTCTTTTCATAAATTTATCACATTGATACAGTATTTATCAATAGCTTACCAATCTCATCATTGTTCTGCTACACTGCTCTGCTCTGCCTACATCAGTGTATTCCTGCACACATATCTTGTTTTTTCTATTCTTCTGCCTTTAATGCTCTATGCGCCATGTCCATTCTATGTGCTATGCCTCTTCTATGCATTTCATCTGCTGCACACAGCCTACTTCTACTCACATGAATCACACTCAACATCAAAAACCATCTCTTCTTTGTTCTACGCATATTTATCATGCCAAGTCCTCTTCTAGGGAATACACTCAACTCTTCATCCTCTCTAGCAATCATCCTGAGTCTGTTCTTCATCAGTGGTCATTATCATGAGATTATTCAGCTTCTTTGGAAGTTACAGTCTTCGACGCATTTCCATCTGTAAATTGTCTAAATGATGAATCTTACACTTCACTGGCAGTTACCTCGAGACTCTTCTACTCCTCTGGAGATCACACTCAAGCTCGTCGAATTTTGTGGCAGATATAATCATTATGTTTCTGGTAGTTACAATCAATGAACCTCCACACACTCATGCCTTTGGCGCCTTTTCCCTTTCTGAGAAAACTACTTAGTGGGCATTGGCTTCTCTGGATAAGCCCCTTCCTTTCACATGACCACGAGTTGTGACCACAGGCCTGACCAAAAGGCGCTTCGCGATCTCGAACATTGGATATTCAGCTGCGAGTTGCCTCGATTATCCCAACTCACGATATCCAATGTGGAGCCTAGCGACGTGTTAGCTCCTCCCTTAACCTTCATTGATGTAACCACTGGTTGTGACCACTTGTTAATCAAATGGGCGCTTCCCAATCTCAACGATATCCGAAGTGGAGCCTAGAGACATGCTAGATCCTCGCTTAACTTTTCGCTGATGTGACCTTGGCTGTGACCAAGGGTCAAGCAAAAAGTATGCTTCGCGTTTCATGAACTTGTGAACTTCATCATGCCTGATCAATGGTCCATGCTCTCCCTTTGATTGACGACTATGATCAACTCGCGACCTCATGTGTCAGGTGTTTGAATGTGAGCCAACCCTAACTCTTCCAACTCTTGATTCCCGATTTAGTTCTTTGTGTGAGATCGAAGACCCACAACCCTCTGTGATCCAATAGTCCAGATCTTATCGAGACTTTTCATTTCGTGAAGTTGGAGGAATACTCACCTCCCTTCTCCTAACTTTCGATTTTCCGAAACCTGCTCTAGGTCAACGACCCATGATCCTCGGTGATTCGACGGATCAGATCATATCAGGACTTCACATTTCGTGAAGTTGGAGGACTACTCACCTCCCTTCTTTCGACTTTCAATTTTCCGAAACTGCTTTATCGACTGCCACATGTCCTTCCCAGATGAATGGCTAGGAGTGATGTGGCTCCCATCTCCTAGGGTATTTTCCTCCTACCTTCTTGATATTTTCAAGCGTCTGATCAACATCTCACAACTCCCCATGATCTAACGGTCTAGATCAACTCGCAAACTCGAACATCAAGAGTTCCTACAACTCTTACCTTTGACTTTTCAGTCAGCGAAATGTTGATCTCTCGCCACGTGTCCTCTGGATCCAATGGCTCAGATCTCATCGTGACTTCGCATTTCACAGAGTTGGAGGATGGCTCTCGTCCATTATCCTCTTCCTAGTTATACTGGATCTGATGACTGTTGGTTCTCGACACTTAGATCAACGAATCAGATCTGTAATTCTCCTATGTGCTTCCTATGGTCACTAGACTCTTATCTAATAGACATCAGGTATTCAGGATTGGTGATCCAATGGCCACTATCTCTCCTCCTCCTAAGCTTACGCATCCTCCCGACTCGAAAGAATTTCTAAGTGTCAAAGGTTCTACGAGTCCTGATGACTTTGGGTCTTGTCTACATTTCTGAGAAAGCTATCTCTCCTGAAATTTGGTAATGTAATTAACCTCTTCCCTGGCGCACACTTGCGCTCTGCGTGTAACTTTGCACTATTCCTCCTGAGCTTTGATTTCACACTCTACCAGTAATAATTCCATCGTTTTTGTTGTTCTTTCCTATAGACATGCCATTGTCGTTGTTGTTCTTTCCATCAATGAAAAGCACACTATGCCTGTAAACATGCCAACAATCTCCTCCTTTGGCATTGATGGAAACCCTGAAAGGTTTCACTATTCTGCTAAGACATCCAACTGTAGCATCACCTTTTCTCCCCCTTTGACATCAATGTGAAATAAAACATGTTCCCCCTGAGTTGTTGTAGTATTTTTCGGAGGTATTAGATATTCAACCAACACATACTCCCCCTGACAGGATGGACTCTCTTAGGTTTATAATGGGGTCACGCCCAAATTCTAGCGTAAATACTCAAACTGAGCTTTTGCAAGAAGTTTAGTGAAGATATCAACAATATGATCTTTGGATGGAATATAATGGAAAGAAACAATAGTGTTGGTCACCTGTTCCCTCAAGAAGTGATACTTGATGGGTATATGCTTGGTATTGGAGTGAAATGCAAGATTCTTTGACACATTGATTGTACTAGTATAATCACAATGAATTGGGATCGGTGTTGTATATTTTACCTCCAAGTCTGCAAGTGTCTGAATCATCCATAATACTTGGGTACCACAAGTGGCAGTTGCAATGTAATCTGCTTTTGTAGTCAATAAGGAAATGGAACCTTGCTTCTTTCTCAACCATGATACAAAGGAATCTCCTAAGAAGAATGCACCTCCACTCGTGTGTTTCCTTTCATCCACGCAGTTATCCCAATCAACATCTGAATAGAATGATAGTTGAAAATTTTGATTCCTAGGATACCATAGGCCATAGTCCATTGTTTCGTTCAAGTATCTGAATATTCTTTTGACAACTAACAAATGACTCTGTTTAGGTGCATCTTGATACCTTCCTACCATTCCAACATCATGCATTATGTCTGGATGAGATGTTGTGATATACAATAGGCTACCTATCATAGACCTATATGAACTCTGATCAACATCAGGTGTGTCATCATCCTTGCTTAACTTGCATCCAGTGACCATAGGTGTTCTCATAGGTGTGGAATATTCCATTTGAAACCTTTTCAACATTTCTCTTAGATATTTCTCCTGAGAAAGAAATAATCCTTTAGACCTCTGAGTAATTTACAGACCAAGAAAAAAAGGCAGTTCCCCTATCATAGACACTTCAAATTCAGACATCATGGCAGAAGAAAACCATTGTACCAATGAAACATTATTGCATCCGAAGATGATGTCATCTACATAGGCCAACACAATGAGCAAATCATTACCCTCTATTTTGATATATAGATTGATGTCAATTGTTCCTCTCTTGAACCCTTTGTTTTGAATATACTTATCCAGTCTGTAATACCAGGCACATAGATCTTGTTTCAACCCATATAAGGCTTTCTTCATCTTGCAGACAAAGTCAGGGTTATCTAACAGTTGGAAACCCTCTAGTTGTTCCATATAAACTTCTTCTTTTAGATATCCATTTATAAAAGTTGTCTTGACATCCATTTGATAGACTTTAAACTGTTTATGAAAAGCATAGGCAAGAAACATTCTAATAGCTTCTAATCTTTCTACAGGCGCAAATGTTTCATCAAAATCTAGTCCTTCTATTTGAGCATATCCTTTGCAGACCAATCTAGCCTTATTTTTTACAATATTTCCTTTCTCATTCATCTTATTTTTGTAGACCCATTTTGATCCTATTACATTTTTATTTCTTGGCCTAGGAATGAGTTCCCAAGTGTCATTATTTTCAATCTGGTCCAGTTCCTCATTCATTTATTTTAACCAATTTACGTCTTTACTAGCTTCATTAAAGTTCTTGGGTTCCACCATGGATATGAAGGCCATATGTGATTTCTCAGTGTCTTTGGTTATCCTTCTCCTGGTTTGTACACCTTTGTCCTTCTCACCAATTATCTAACTTTCAAGATGATTCTTTTGAGTAATTATGGAGGAAGGATTTGATGTTGGTTGTTGTCCTGACTCTTCTTGTCTGGGTGTCTCTTCTCCATCTGATTCTTGGACCTGTTCATCTTCAGTTTCAGTTGTTTCCTCTGTAGTAGACTCAATATTGCTCACCTCTCTTACCAGGACTCCTTCATCAACCTTTAAATCAATGCAATCAACTAATTTATGCAATGTTTTATTAAATAATCTATATCCTTTACCATTGGTAGCATATCCTAAGAAGATACCTTCATCAACCCTGTCATCATGCTTGCCAAGGTTTTCATTATTATCCTTTATGTAGCACTTACTCCCAAAGACTTTGAAGTGTTTGATTGAATCATGTCTTCCATACCACAATTCATAAGGTGTCTTGTCACTATGTGGTCTGAGGTGGGCTTTGTTAAGAATATGGACTGTTGTGTGTATTGCTTCTACCCAGTAAGTTTGACCAATGTTATTCTCATTCATCATTGACCTAGCCATTTGTTGCATTGTTTTGTTTTGCCTCTCAACTAATCCACTTTGTTGCACTGTTATCTTGATCCCATGTTTATCACAAAATTCCTTGAAATCACTTGACATGAATTCTCCTCCTCTGTCTGATCTTACTGCCTTTAACCTCTTGCCTATTTGATTCTTAGTTAAAGCCTTAAATATTTTAAATTTTTCAAATGCTTCATCTTTTTCTTTGAGAAAAGAAACCCAAGTAAGTCTGTAGTAATAATCAATGATTAGCATAAAGTAGTTTTCCTTCCATGTGCCTTCCTATCTTGATGGTCCACATAAACCCATATGAACTAATTGGAGTGGTTTCTCTAGTGAAGTAGAGCTCTTGGATTTAAACTGTGTCCTAGTTATCATTCCTACTTGGCAGGGTTTACACACAGAGTCTTGTGGCTTTGATATTCTTGGAAGATATGTTACTGCCTCAAGATTTTTATCTTGATTAAGTGGTCAAAGTTTAGATGTCCAAGTCTCCTATTCCATAACCAACTTTCATCATGTTTTCTTATATGACATTCTTCTTTATCTTCTTTCAGCACATATACATTATTTTATGTCCTTATGCCTTTAGCCACCACTTGTCCTAAGTTTACAGACTTTATCTTACAATCCTTGGAAGTGAACACCACTTCACATCCTATGTCACACATTTGAATTACACTGAGAAAATTATGTTTCAACCCATCTACAAGAAGAACATCCTTGGATTTTCCTTTACCATTGCTCAAACTCACCATCCCTTTACCCTTTTATTTTACTCGGTTCATCATTTCCAAAGGTTACATTTCCTGTTTTGCTTTTACTTGTAGACAAAAACTTATCCTTGTCACCAATCATGTGCTTGGAACATCCACTGTCTATATACGAGGGGTATTTTTGTTTTTGAGCTGAAAGTACTATACCACATTTTTCACTATCTTTCTTTTTCCATGTGCTGGCATTTCTAGCTAAAGGATTTATCCTTGGATCTGCCTTGTACTTCTTCAGATGGAAGTTTGCAGCTTTGTGGCCAAAGTTATGACAGTTATAACATTCGAGCTCATTGTTTAGTAGGTCAAAGTGATCGACGCTACATTGTCTATTCATTGGCTGCTTAGTTCTATGTTGTAAAGATTATTTATTTCTTGACCTCCTCAGTGGCATGGCTCTAAACCTAATTTGACAATTTGCAATCTTATGACCAAAATTAGAACAGAAAAATAGTAACCATGGAAGAAAATTTGGTACCTGAAGGATGTCTTTCTTCTTGGAATTTTTTGCTCCATATTTTGATCTCTTTGTTTTTTATCAGGGATCATCTTGTCTTTATTAGGTTTTGGTGATAAAGTACTCTCATGGTCTCATTGTCTGCTGACTTGGAACTTGATCATCTTTACTGGCTCTTTGCTTTCTGGTTGTTTGTTGCTTGAACCATTTACATAACCTAAAATAGTCTTCAACAAAGGAGATCTATGTTTGCTCAGAATGTCGTTTAGTTTTGCAGTGGCTTTAATGCTTGGAAGATTTTGGAGATACAATGTTTTAAACTTCTCCATCTCTTTTCTGGTTTTTACTACCTCTTCTTCCAAGGGTTCACATTTTGCCTTCTTTTCTGATAAATGACATTTCAGAATGTCCTCTATTTTATTTGCCTTTTCTAATTCCACTTTTAGAAGGGCAAAGTCTTCATCGGGTTCTTTATTTTATTTCTCGAACTATATCAACAATCGTTTTTGCTTTTTCTTCTTAGATCCGAGTCTAGAAATTTCTTCTAGAGCACTGATCAGTTCTCCTTCCAAGTCAACCACAACTTCTTCATCATCAACATCACTTTCTCTGCTTTTATTATCATAATCATGTTTGTCCATAAGCATAAATTCATTAATCTTATATTCACAGGAAGAGTCACTATCTGTGTCTTCTGAAGAGTCATCATTGTTTACACATAAAATTTTCTTTTTACCAATTCTCTTGGGTTTGTACTTCTTTTCACCTTCAGAATTCCGATCATGTTTCTTGTGTGGACACTTAGATGCAAAGTGACCTATCTTCCCACAGTTAAAAAATGTGAAGGGAAATTTGCCTTGCTACTTGCCTGATCCTTTCTTTAGTCTTCTCACAAATTTTGCTTCAATTTCATCAGTCTTAGAATCCTCATTCTTATCTCCTTTAAATGATGCTTCTCTAGAGTTGGTTTTATCTTTAGCTATCCTCATTTCATATGCAGTCAACGTTCCTAGAAGTTGATCAAAATACAAATCTTTTGGATCATTAAGTTATTATATAGAAGAAACCTTTGGGTTGAACCTATCTAGCAGAGATCTCAAAATTTTATGAACTAAAGAGGCTTCCTCAATTTTTTCACCAAGTCATTTCATTGCATTTACTAGTTATTTAACTCTCATAAAGTACTTCCCAATAGTTTCATCCTCTTTCATAGCTATTCAAATTTTACTCTATAGGTTTGAAGCTTGGCATCCTTTACCTTCTCATTACCTTCATAACTGCTAATGATTTTGTCCCACATTTCTTTGGCAGTTTCTAAGTGCATAGATTTCAAAAATTCTGCTTGTGCAAGCCCACTCAGAATAGAATTCATAGCCTTAGCATTGAAGCTGAATTCTAGCTTGTCATCCTTATTATCTAGTACAATCGGCTTTACATAACCAGTCTCTACCACATCCCAAATATCTGCACCTAAATCCATTATGTAGGTTCTCATCCTAACTTTCCAGAAGGAAAAGTTTGTTCCATTGAATAGGGGGGCCTTATTGGTTGAAGTTCCTTCATGGCTATTCATGTTTAATCTCTAGGATCTACCCTTAGATAAAAAGAACCTAGCTCTAATACCAATTTTTTCATAACTGAGAGGGGCGGGGGGTGAATCAATTGTTACTGTTCTTAAACAATTATGCCCATTTTAAACTCTTTACAGAACACTCAATGACGATCACAACAATGCAAGGAGGTAAGCAATAGAATATTCAACATCAATCACACACATGAAATATATAGAGACAGATATTTCCTGAGGAAACCCATAAAGGGAAAAACCTCTTCTTCTTGATATGATAAGTAATCTTTATTTTATGTACATTATCATTCTTGGGATCTCCAACTCCTCTTGAGGCTACAACCTCTATTTTATAGGCTGCAACTTGTTGAGAGCACCAACTCTCTGGTTTCTCTAGCACCCACTAGAAAGAAGCACCAACTCCCTGGTTTCTCTAGCACACACTAGAAGGAAGCACCAACTCTATGAGTGTTCTAGCACCAACTAGATGGAAGCACCAACTTCTAGTTACACAGGCACCAACCTATATAACAGAGAACAATAGTTCTCCCTTGCACCACCTTGCCACCCTGGTTTTTTTGGCTGCAACCAGATGGAAGCTACAACTTCCTATGTTCAATCACCCACTTGAAAATTTGAGGAAAAAAGTCCTCCCTAGCACCTCCCTACCACACTAAAATATAAATCTTTGTTTTTCATAAATTTATCATAGTGATACAATATTTATCAATGGCTTACCAATCTCATCACTATTATGCTACACTTCTCTTCTATGTCTGCATCAGTGTCTTCCTGCATGCATCTATTGCATTTTCTGTTCTTCTTCCTTTTATGCTCTATGTGCCATGTCCATTCTATGTGCTATGTCTCTTCTGTGCATTTCAGATGTTGCACACATCCTGCTTCTACTCGCATGAATCACACTCAACAATAGAAACCATCTCTTCTCTATTGTGTGCATATTTATCATGCCAAGTCCTCTTCCATGTCATACACTCAACTCTTCGTCCTCTCTAGAAATCATCCTGAGTCTGTTCTTCATTAGTGGCCATTATCCTGAGATTCTTCGGCTTCTTTGGTAGTTACATTCTTTGACGCATTTCCATCTGTCAATTTTCTAAATGATGAATCTTCACTTCACTGACAGTTACAGCGAGACTCTTCAGCTCTTTTGGAAATCACACTCAAGCTCGTAGAATTCTATGGTAGATACAATCACTCTATTTCTAGAAGTTACAATCAGTGAACCTTCGTGCACTCATGCCTTTGGCACATTTTCCCTTTTTGAGAAAACTACCCAGTGGGCGCTGGCTTCTCTGGATAAGCCCCTTCCTTTCATGTGACCACGAGTTGTGACCACAGGCCTGACCAAAAGGCACTTCGCGATCTTGGACATCGGATATTCAACTGCGATTTTCCTCGATTCTCCCAACTCTCTATCTCTGATGTGGAGCCTAGTGACGTGCTAGCTCCTCCCTTAACCTTCGCTAATGTAACCACTGGCTATGACCACTCGCTAATCAAATGGGTGCTTCATGATCTCAGTGATCTCCGAAGTGGAGCCTAGCAACATCCTAGCTCCTCCCTTAACTTTCCACTGATGTGACCTTGGCCGTGACTAGGGGTCAAGCAAAAAGGGTGCTTCGCATTTCATGAACTTGTGAACCTCATCATGCATGATCAACGGTCCACGCTCTCCCTTTGATCGATGGTTATGATCAAATCATGACCTCACGTGTCGGGTGTTTGAACATGAGCCAACCCTGACTCTTCCAACTCCTGATTCCTGATTCAATGCTCTGTGTCATATTGACAGCCCACAACCCTTTGTGATCCAACGGTCCAGATTTTATCGGGACTTCACGTTTCATGAAGTTGGAGGAATACTCACATCCCTTCTCCTAACTTATTATTTTCCGAAACCTACTCCATATCAACTTCCCATGATCCTCGATGATCCGACAACTCAGATCATATCGGGACTTTGCATTTCACGAAGTTGGAGGACTACTCACCTCCCTTATTTTGACTTCTGATTTTTTGAAACTTCTTTATCAATTGCCACATGTCCTTCCCAGATGAACAGCTATGATTGTTGTGGCTCCCAACTCCTCTGGTATTCTCCTCCTACCTTCCTGATATTTGTGAGCATAAAATCGACTACTCACAACTTCCCATGATCTAACAGTCTATATCAACTCGTGAACTCGGACATCGCGAGTTCTTACAACTCTTACCTTTGAATTTTTAGTCAACGAAATGTTGATCTCTCGCCACATTTCCTCTGGATCCAACGGCTTAGATCTCATCGTGACTTCACATTTCACAGAGTTGGAGGATGGCTCTCAGCCATTATCCTCTTCGCAGTTATACTGGATCTGGCGACTGTTGGTTCTCAGCGCTCAGATCAGCGAATCAGATTTGTACTTCTCCTTTGCGCTTCCTCTGGTCACTGGACTCTAATCTAACAGACATCACATATTCAGGATTGGTGATCCAACGACCATTGTCGCTCCTCCTCCAAAGCTTATGCATCCTCCCAACTCAGAATAATTTCTAAGTGTCAAATTTTTTACGAGTCCTAATGACTTTGGGTCTTGTCTACGTTTCTGAGAATGCTATCTCTCCTGATCTTTGGTAATGGAATTAACTTCTGCCCTGGTGCACACTTTCTCTCTGCATGTAACTCTACATTATTCCTCTTGAGATTTGATTGCACACTCTTCCACTAATCATGCCATCGTTCATGTTGTTCTTTCCTGTAGACATGCCATCGTCGTTGTTGTTCTTGCCATTAATGACAAGAACACTCTGCCTGTAAGCATGCCAACAAAGACTATATAAGAAATAAAGAACAATGAAGAAGAAGTGTCTCTATAGTATACATCAAAGACCAAAAGTAGAACCAAAGTCCAAATAAGAAGAACTGATGATACTTACGTAGTGAGGGTGGAAGGGATGAGCAAGGAAGGATTCACATCCTTTACTAAGTAAAGTGTGGATAAAAGGGAGTTGGTTCTTCCTAGGGTTGGTTCCCTAAAAACAATAGAGTTGGTGATTCCTAAGGTTGGTGCCCTAAAACAAGGGAGTTGGTGCTTCCTAGGGTTGGTGCCCTAAAGAAGTGGATTTGTGTCTCCTAGAGTTGGTGCTCTAAAAAGGATTGGTGTCCTTCACTATCTCAGATTATTGTTTATAAAAAATTGTAATTCATGTTAATTATATTTATACAATTGATTTTATATACAAGTCCATTGTTGATCTTTGTGGTGATTAATAAAATAACAAATTAATTACTAATTGTTTAAAAAGAGGTAATATTGATTCACACCCCCCTCTCAATATTTCCAATGGACTTGTACATTATAATTATAGTAACCTTTTAAAGGTTTGACCAAAACAACTATACAATAATATGTTTCGTAGTTGCACCAAAAATATTAACAACATCGACCAGTACATAGTCATATAAAGATGTTTGGTTGATATACTCAAGAGAATTCTATCATACGATACCACATAGAGAATGGTTATACAAATATGAACAATATGAAGGAGGAGATGTGTTCTAAGGGGATGACTCGACAACCAAAATTTTCAGACGAGGAATATTTTGACTAACACTGCAGGATGGCAGGAGTAGAACTCTTCCAGGTGTGCTACACATTCCAGGTTTGGTAAGAAACCTGATATATGTCAGCAAGATGACTGATGCAGTGGTGCACACTCTATTTCAGAAGGATACATGCAATATTGTTAGAGGTGTGATGGTATTAATGAAATGATTTCATATTTAAACCCTATAAAAGTTATTATATAGTGTCGAATCGACTGGATGCAACAACATCGTTGTTATTGAAATCGACTCGAATCGACTCGGGCTTAGTCAATTCAAACTTACTTGACAACTCATCATAAAGCCGACCCTACCATGCTACGAAACGAGAGGATGGGACATATTGGAGAAAAATGACTTCGAGATATTCATAATAAAGGTATGGTTGAATATTTTCCTCAATGTAATTTAGAAGTTGACTTTTGTGAATATTTCATATATGGAAAACAAATTTGGTTGAGGTTCCCATATGGATAGAGAAGAGCAAAGGGGATTCTAGAGTTGGTTCATAGTGATGTGTTTGTCCCTGTTTCAATGCCTTCACTTGGTTGATCCATGTATTATGTCTCCTTCATAGATGATTTTTCCAGGAATACATGGATATATTTCCTGAGGAAGAAAACATAGGATTTCGAGAAATTCAAAGAGTTTAAATCTCTTGTAGAAAACCAGAAAGATAAGAAGATTAAGGTGTTGTGAGTTGACAACGATGGTGAATTATTTGGAGAAGAATTTGATCATTTCTGCAAGCAATGTGGCATATCACACCAAAATACCACACCTTATACACCACAAAAAAATGGAGTTGTTGAGAGAATGAACAAAACATTGATGGACAAGGCAAGGAGAATGCTCAGTGGTGTTGGGCTCACACAAGAATTATGGGAAGAGGCAGTCGACACTGCAAAATATCTAGTGAATATGTCTCTTTAGTCAGCTCTAATAGACACAAATCCACATGAGGTATGGTGTAGTAAGAAGCCTTCGGTTTCACATCTCAATATATTTGGCCATGATGCATTTGTGCATGCTCCCAAGGAAAACAGGAGCAAGCTAGACAAGAAGGAATTCAAGTGTATTTTCATTGGATACAAAGAAGAACTGAAGTGATATAATCTCTGGGATCCTACATCAAGGAAAATAATGCACAATCAAGATGTGGTGTTCAGAGAAGTTGGAAGGAAGTTTGATCCTAAAGAAATTTAAAAAATAAAGAATAATACAAAGAAGGTGTAGTTTGAACCGAGGAACGAAGAATATGATTCAGATGAATTGACTGAATTAGACCTTGGGTGTAAGTAGGTCAGAATGAGTAATTAAACCATTCGAAAGGTATGGTTCACCCTAATCTCGTTCCACATGTCAATTTTCTAAAGTGGTTCAACCCTTGGTATGCCCTAATACCATGTCAAGATTTCCCTTCAACCTAGCACCAGGAAGTTAATTCCAAGAAAAATATATTTACTTAATAAAAGCACAACTAGGTTACTCAATGAAACATGCAATGGAAGCATAAACAAGGAAACCAAATAAAGCACATAATAAAACCAAGATTCGGGTAAACCCTTGGAAAAAAAATGGAGGGAAAACTAGTCCAATGATACTTTTACTAAGGTCAAATCAGGGTTACCATAATAGGGATAATGGCCCACTAAGAAAATTATTCACTACAAACAAACCCGAAAATTCTTGTGCTTCTGTACGACCTTATATGAACACATTTCCAAAGGCATATACGACTTTCCCTTCTTTGTCCCGTATATGTCTGCGCCTTTCCCTTCTCTAACCCATAGATATTTGTGTCTGTCTCCGATGGGATCTGTTGATGTGTACAAAAATCTTATACAAAAACCTTCGTACGACTCTGCCCTTCCCTCTGGTCTCTTTCCTTTGAAACCTACATGTGGCTACTTCTTCTCTCTCTCCTCCTTGACATGTATGACCTCTATATGTAATTCCTTCTTCACCTATCAAGATATTGAATCAAAATCCTTTGTTATCCAACCCTCTCATCAATACTTGGATGAACTCTCTTCACCCAACTAGTGAGATCTCCTCACTCTAGTGTAATAAAATTCATTATTTGCTCCTACACTCCTTACTAGAAAAATTCCTTCTTTTCTATCCTCAACCTTGGTCTCTCACCAAGTCTCTCACAAGTGTATCTCACACAAGTCCCTACCTTGGTTTCTCACCAAGTGACTTCCTCTCAAAGTGACTTCTCCTATACCCCAGCGCTGCTTTTATAATCATGAGTTACAATCTATTTTTAATCTTTAAAGTGATCTATAGTTGAGATTATTTCTCACACCCACTTAAGATTTAGATTACATTCCGTACACTAAGCATGTACTTAAATAACTCAATTCACTAATAAATACAATTTTACTTCAATTAATTCCTTCTAACTAAAGTAAACTCAAGACTAGAATATTTTTTACTATTTCCACATGAAAAACACATGAATATGTGGAAGTACCTATATAATGTTACCAAAACATCAACACTCCCTCTTAGCAAGGAAGGTACTTCTCCCACCTATATTTTACTCTATCTTTGCTACCATATCCACTACCATTCCTGCTCTTCAATACACCTAATTGGTTTCTCCCTCTGACAAAAAATATATCACTGTTATGATGGTCTGACCTTGTCTGAAGACTCACTACCTATAAACATGCTCCTAGACGTTTCATGATCCTGAGCATATTGCATGGCCATATCTTACCATGAATCCGTCTTGACTGACTTAAAAAGTTGCTCCTTCCCACCTTAGCCTAAAATTTGAATCCCTCTAAGTTTCTCAACCTTTGGAACTACCTTATCCATATTATCTGTCACCATCCTTCTAGCAATTACTTTCATAAGTTGACCCTTTAGCCTATACAAGTTCTCTCTCTAACTCCAAATAAAACTGCCTTTTTTGAGCTAGATCCTCTGGGCATAATGAGAACCTTAACATCCTGGAATGCTACGTCAAATCCCTTCTTCTCAATCATTGAGACTAAGATCACACTCCTCTTGAGTTATGGCACCCATAGAACATCCTTCACTCTCAATATGATTTATGAATCCACCTGGAATGGTACTATTCCATATCCCTTCACTGCATGCTTGGTCCCCATACCAAATTATGCATGCATCTCTGAGTCAAAATCTATGAATATCTCAAACACCTATCGTGCTCCTGTCATATGACATGTAGCTCCATTATTTATCAACCATGCATAAGTTGATATGATGCCCACGAAAGTATGAGAAACCAGTAAGAACTCTGTCTGTTCAAACTTCTTGCAAAACTCATCCACTTGAGCCTTTGTTGACGCAACTACCTATGATTTTGTTTCATTTCCCCCCTTCTTCCCGTGCAGACATTTCCCTATATAATGTCCAAAATTGTGACATGCAAATCACTTGACTTTTCTCATGTCCTTCTTCTTCTTGCCATCTTGAGTGGTCAACTCTCCTCGGGAAATCTTCTTTAACTTTCCCTTCCTTTCCTAATTGGAAAGAGAAAAGTTCTCATCATGTCTCCTCTTCAAACCATCCCTAGACTCTAACTGAGTCTCCTCATGAATATAATCATTCCATAGTCTATCAAAAATTGGCACCGTCTCTTGTGCACAGATCCCCTGCACAAAAGGTTCCCAAGACTTGGGAAGACCTCTCAACGCTACATTCACCAACTCGACATCTTGTATTGTCTCACAGATAACTGCATGTTGATCTCAGATCTGTGTAATATTCATAAGATAATTCACAATCGTGTCCTCACTGGATATTCTAACAACTTGAATTGATGCCTCAAATGTAGAAACCTTCTTATATTCTTGTTTTGGTATAGACTCACCAAAGCATCATACATTTCCTTGGCATATTTCTTCTCAGAAATGTGCAAAATCAAGTGATCCTTCATCGATTCTAGTAACACCCTCTTGGCCTTCTCTTCCTTCTTCTTGTGAACTGCCAATTCCTATGGATCTATAGGATCTGATACCATAGCCTCAACATACTCTTTGAGGTCATTCTCCTCTAACAAAACAATAATATTTTCCTTCCAAGCTTGGATTTTTTTTCCCCTTCTAATAGGTCCTCATTCTTCAATGTGTTCACTATCTTCAAGATATGATCTCATAACCCTCTGCTAGAACTAACTTGTATTGTAATGTATGACCTATATGCAAATTTCCCTTCCTTTACCTGTTAATATCCGTGACTTTTCATTTTGTGACCCACAGATTTTTGTGTCTGTCTATAGTGTGACTCGTCGATGCCCCTGCAAAAACACTTGTTCTTCCCAATACTATTGTTTTCGTGAAAATCTATCCTTTGACTTCCTCTGTTGGTTATCTACCTGATAAGATCTATCCTTTTTGTTTCTTCCCTTGAGAGAATAGGATCCCTATTTCCTTCAAAGCCTCATCTCTGATACCATGTCTATTTTCTAAAGAGGATTCAACCCTTGGTATGCCATGATACCATGTCGATATTTCCCTTCAACCTAGCACTAGGTAGTTAATTCTAAGAACATATATTTACTTAATCAAAGCACATCTAGGTTACTCAATGAAACATGTAGTGGAAGCATAAACAAGGAAACTAAATCAAGAACATAAGAACACCAAGATTCAGGTAAACCCCGAAGGTAAAACCAGTGTAATGATGCTTTTATTAAGGTAAAATAAGGGCTCCCGTAATAGGGATAATGGCCCACTGAGATAAGTATACACTACAGACAAACCTGGAAGCTCGTGTGCTTATGCACAACCTTATATTAGCATGTTTCCCAATGCATATGTGACTTTTCCTTCTCTTTCCCATGGATGTACGTGCCTTTACCTTCTCTGACCCATGAACATCCATGCATGTCTCCTCTGAGACTCGTGAATGTGTATGGAAATCATGTACAACAACCTCCATACGAATTTTCCCTTCCCTATGGTCTCTATCCTTTGAAATCCACCTGTGGCTACTTCTTCTCTCTCTCCTCCTTGAATTGTTTGAACTCTATATGGAAGTCCTTCTCAACCTATAAAGATATTGAATCACAATCCTTTTTTATCCATCCCTCTCATAAATACTTGGATGAACTCTCTTGACCCAACCGGTGAGATCTCATCACTCTCGTGTAAGAAAAAGTACTTCTTTTATCCTACAGTCCTTACTAGAAAAAATTATTATTTGTTATCCTCAACCTTGGTCTCTCAAAATTGTATCTCACACAAGTCCCTACCTTGGTCTCTCACCAAGTGACTTCTCCTATATCCCAGCCTTGCTTTTATAATCATGAGTTGCAATCTATTTCTAATCTTCAAAGTGATCTACGGTTGAGAATACTTCTCACACCCACTTAAGATTTAGATTACATGTTGCATGTTAATCATGTCCTTAAATAACTCAATTCACTAATAAATACAATTTTACTTTAATTAATTCCTTCTAACTAAAGTAAACTCAAGACTAGAATATTTTTTACTACTTCCACATGCAAAACACATGCCTATGTGGAAGTACCTATCTGATGATACCAAAACATCAACACCGCATTTGTATTAAATTCCACCGATGATGAGCCTAAATCGGTCGTGGAGGTAGTCAACTCAGCGAAGGGAAATCTTTGGAAGGACACCATGGTCGAAGAGATGGAATCCTTGCACAATAATGAGACATGGGACTTAGTCAAATTACCTAGTAGAAGAAAGTTTGTCGGTAGAAAATGGGTATTCAAGAAGAAGATGAACGTAGAAGGTCAAGTCGAGAGATTCAAATCTCGATTGGTAGAGAAAGGATATTCCCAAGTACTAATTTCACAGACTATTGCATTTGATATGGAAATAGAACAGATGGAAGTAAAGACAAGGTTCCTACATGGGGACTTGGAAGAAGAAATCTGCATGAAACAACCTGAAGGATTTGTAATAAAGGAAAATAAATATTTGGTGTGAAAATTGAAAAGATCCATTTATGGTCTAAAGAAATCACCAAGGATGTGGTACCAAACGTTTGACACATACATCCTTAGTTTGAAGTTTGTGAGAAGAAAATTTGATCACTACATATATTCCAAAGAATAAGGTGGGTGTTTCATATATGTAGCACTGTATGTTGACGACATGTTGTCGATTGGAAACAACATGAATTCAATAAAGGAGGTGAAAAATAATCTATCCTCCAAGTTTGACATGAAATATCTTGGTGCAGCGAACTTCATTCCGGGAATGGAGATCAAAGGAGATTGAGCAACTAGAAAGATTTGGTTGAACCAGAATAAGTATATTGAAATTGTCTTGAAACGTTTCAACATGTAGGATTGAAAACCTGTGAAGGTGCCAATTCCTATGGGAGCAAGGATAACTGTTGAACAATGTCCAAGGACACAAGAGAAAATAGAGGACATGGCATGTGTTCCCTATGCAAGTGTTTTTGGTAGTCTAATATATGCGATGTTTTGCACTCGACCAGACATTTCCCATGCAGTGGGAGTCTTAAGTAGATCCATGTCGACACCTGAAAAGGAGCACTGGAAAACTATCAAGAGAGTATTCAGGTATTTGTGTGGAACAAAATACTATGCTATATGATATCAAGGAAAACCTGGATGTGATAGTGAATTGAATGTACATGGATTTGCCGACATCGATTGGGTTGGAGATATGGATCGATGAAGGTCGACCAGTGGATATGTATTCAAGTTTTTTGGTGGAGTAATCAGCTGGATGAGTAAGTGATAGTTTTTCGTATCCTTTTCAACAATAAAATTTGAATACATGGAAGCCACTCATGGAAGCAAAGAAGTAGTATGGCTACAAAGCTTGTGTTCAGGAATCAAGTTTAAGCAGATATCTATGAAGATAAATTGTGATATTCAAAGCACAATATTTTTGGAAAAGAACCCAACTTATCATTCCAAGATTAAGAATATTGTTGTATAATACCATTTCATGAGAGACATGGTGGAAAGAAAGAAGGTGTTGCTGGAGAAAGTAGACACATTGGAAAACATAACAGATTATTTGACCAAGTCTGTGAGTGTTGTGAAGTTCTCTTGGTGCAAAGAGGCAATGGGAATTACTGCCTTGGGTCTGTGAATGAGAGTTCATAAATTTCTTGGTTTCAACAAAGAAAATAACAAGTGGGAGAATTTTGGGTTGTTATATTATTTACAGTGAAATTATAGTTGAGGTGAATTGACTAACAGTCAAAGTCGAAGGAATCGACAACAACAAGAAGGTTAAGGTGGTCCAACCGGGTAAATTTGAAGTCAAAGATATCAACATCAAGTCGAAGGTTGAGGTGGTTCGACCGAGTAAATTCAAATTTGAAGAAATTGACAACAGGTCAAAGAGGTCAACCAACAAGAGGTCGATAAGCGGGTGCGTGACAACCGGTTGAAGACCAAATGAAGGCCAACTGGTAGTCGACTAGTAATCCAACTTGGTAGTCAGTTGTAACATAATCCTGATATTCGTGAGATTTGTAGCCAATGATTTGCATGGATCTATAACCGTTTTGGGGAACCTTTTCTTTAGGTTTTTTCCTACTATAAACCCTATGAAGAAGTTGTGTTGTAATCTTGTAAAACCTAATCGCTAATCAATAATCGTAGAGGTTGTTGGTCATGTAGATGTAATCTGATTTGCCTATAGGGTTTTTCTTGTGTAAATCAAGAAGGTATGATGTTGATTGTGTATTAGATGTATACCAAGGTTAGGTATGTAAACTTTTATTCTGAATGAATAAGACAACAAGAGATCAAAATTCTCAAGGAATGTTGGTTTTCCCATTTGGGTTTCCAGGGTAAAATATCTATGTACTGTGTGTTTTGCTTTGCCATTTACTTTCTTGATTAAATATTTCTTCCTCTCTTCTGCTAGTTTTAGTGTGGAAGTGTTCATCATTTCCTAAAAAATATCATGATAAGTAATCCATATATAATAAAAGAACCACCTGAACATGTGCATCAAATCCCCCCTTTTCAAAATAAACAAACGCTCAAAGACCTTATACAACTTG
>ML791300.1:0-38178 GCA_009831015.1 Picea engelmannii
AGACGATTCTGAGGCCCCATTTAGTTAGGCCATACTATTGGCCATGTTCAGGGTTTCAGGAGGGTCGTACCATCCTAGGGTTTCTACAGATTGAGGAGGAAGCTTCAGTGTTTGAGCTTCATACTTTAGGAGGAGGCCTATCTTGCCTTGATCTATCTTTGGGGAGAGTTTGGCAGCATCAAGAGGTCTATATCTTTAGGAGGGTCGAACCCTTGGTGTCCTTGTCTTTAGCAGGCCATACCAACAGTCATCAGGGTCGTACCAGTTGCTTGAGGGAAGGTCGAAACCCTAGTCTTGCAGTTGAGCGTTCATCTTCTATTGGCAGCCTTTGGGAGGTTTGATTTGTATCTCCAGGAGCATTTTGTATACAACTCTAGTATTGCCTTGAAGCCATCTATTCAGATCTTCTTCTCTATTGTATCAGGTGCTTGCTTTCTTATAATAAAGTTCAACTATTTTCTTGTGGTTTTTATCTTGTGTAGTGTTGATGATCTTCAAATGATGGCAATGATGTTTTTATAAATCCATGGTTAAATAAATGAATAAACTCTAAGACCAAAATGTTCCTGGTCAACCTGCATACACAACAAATAATAATCAAATTAGGGGTTAGTTAGTGATTCCAAGCGAAAAATTGGCTTGGGATCATTACACTGGTACCAGAGCTTTGATCCTCCAAACCTGTGGGGGATTAGTGCATGCAGAGGTACAGTGGGATCTTTATGGGCAGAAGAAAGAAACAACCCAGTGAAATAGAAACTGAAATGGAGGGTTCAAGAGATGACCGTGAGCCACAGGGCTTGGCCTACTTAGCAACCGAATTCCATAAGACCTTAAATCTTACAAAAAGAAAATTGGTCCATCACTTACAGGAAATCCAGGAGACAAACAGAAGAGAACATGCTGAAATCACTGAGACCTTAAAGAAGGTAGATGGGAATCTGAGGAAGGTTGATGAGAACCAGACGATGACAACCTAGCTATTGATGCAGATGACTCATCAGGGGAAAGACCCTGTTTCGTATGGAAACAAAGTGGTTGGTGGATCTGGTGGATCCCATAGAGAAATTAGATATAATCCGGAGAAAGTTCCCAGATCTGAGGGAAGCCATGGAGGAGGCACGTCATATGGCCAAATGGGTAGTAGGGCTAACCCTAGACCATACTTGCCCACCTTTACAGATGAACATGTACAATAGGAGCAGGTGGACGATTTTGTGGAGCAGATGGCACAATGTACTAAGGAGTACTACAGCCTGGATATGATCATTCAGAGGCAGATGTCCCTGGATCAATATTGCCAACTCAAGTTCAGAAATAAGCCCAGGTCAAACCACAAGAGAAATTTTGAGTTTGAACGAAGAGAAGGGAAGATAGAGATCCCATACTTTGATGGTACAACCAAGGTGACAACACAAGCATGGGTGCGAAAGCTAGATACCTATTTGCAGCTTAATCCCATGAGGGAGATGGAAGCCATCAAATTTGCCACTTTGTACCTAGATGGTAAGGCTCATGACTGGTGGTACCATGGACTCACCACACTAGGCCACAATTAGATAATGTCCTACACAGAATTCTCTCAGAGGCTCATTGATAGATTTGATCAAGGGGATCCTGATCTACACTTCAAGGAGCTCACACAACTTAAACAAACAGGCATGGCTGAGGCATACATTGAAGAATTTCAGAGGTTGGTCATGATGGTGCAAGATATATCACCAACCAGACTCATGATTCTCTTCATTGAGGGGCTGATGGAACCCTTGAAGGGTTGGGTAAAGGCCTTTAAGGCTACCAACTTATAGGATGCTATCTGGAGGACGAGGCACCTAGGACCAACTGCTAGGCCAAAATGTATACCCAGGCCACCTCTTAACACTGGAGGAAGAGACCAATGGCCTCCAGTGAACTAGGGGGGATGTGACCCAAGGGGTTTTGATAGAGGTCGTGGCATAGTGGATGAGAACACCGGGAGGGAACTAAGTAGGAAGCAACTTTGCTTCACTTGCAAAGAACCATGGAACCCAACACACAAATGCATGGGCTGTGGTCAGGTGCATTACATAGAGGTCAGCCAGATACAGAACATTGAGGCTGAAACCACTGAGACAACAGAGGAGGAGATCACAGGACATGACAGTACGGTTGAGGAGAAAGCCACCTTGGCATCTATCAGTGGAGTGCCCAAATATAACACCTTCCGGATGAGGGGAATCTTGCAAGGATAGAAGGTATCAGTTCTGATTGATGGGGGAGCCTCTCATAACTTCATTGATTCAGCCTTGCTGAAAAGGAGGCATATACCCACAATAGATTTTGAAGGGTTCAAGGTGGAGGTGGCAGGTGGAAGAACTATGCCTTGTGACATGTACATTCCTGGTATGAAGTTTACATTAGGTAGGCATGAGCTGGTACAGGACGTCTATGTCATGGACCTCCCAGATACCAACATCATCCTTGGAGTTCAGTGGCTCAGTACATTGGGGCCTATCACCACCAACTACAAAACCATGGAGATGTCATTTACAGAGGAGGGTGGACAAAAGGTAGTACTCCAGGGCATGACGGGGAATGCTGCAAAGGTGGTCATGGCCAAGAGGATGGAGGTCATCTTCCGAAAAGAAGAGATAGTTTATGCAGCATAGTGAAGGATTTCAGCACGTGTGGATGAGAAGGGTAAGGTTCACTACACCCTAGAGATCTAGGAGATCCTTGACAAGCACCACAAGGTGTTTGGACCGATTCCACCAGGGGTGCCACCAGACAGGGGGTTTCAACATATTATTGAACTAGAGGCAGGGGCTAAACCAATCATCACCACACCATATAGGCATCCAAAGAAGTATAAAGACGAGATAGAGAAGGCCATCAAATAACTTTTGGACATGGGACACATCAGGCCAAGCTCTAGCCCTTTTGCTTCTTTGATAGTGTTGGTTAAGAAGAAAGATGGGGTGATGAGGATGTGCATTGACTTTCGAGCCTTGAATAAGAAGACCATCTAAAACAAGTACCCTATACCCAGGATTGATGAGTTGCTAGACGAACTACATGGAGCTGTCTATTTCACTAAGATTGACCTTCGTTCTGGCTACCATCAAATCAAGATGAGGGAGGATGACATTTCAAAAACAATTTTCAGGTGTCATTACGACCATTATGAGTTCTTGGTGATGCCCTTTGGGTTAACCAATGCTCCAGCCACATTCCAATCCTGCATGAACCATGTGTTCAACAAACAATTGATGAAGCACTTGTTAGTATTTTTCGATGACTTGCTCATTTACATCAAGACGTGGGAAGAACATCTTAGGCATGTGGACCAAATTCTGTCTATAATGGAGGAGCAGACACTATATGCTAAGGAGTCCAAATGTGATTTTGGAATGACAAAAGTTCTCTACTTAGGGCACATCATCGGAGAAAAAGGGGTACAAGTCCATCGAGAGAAAATAAAAGCCATTGTGGAGTGGCCTACCCCTAAGACACTCACAGAGCCAAGGGGATTTCTAGGCATGTGCACTTATTACAGTAAATTCGTCAAGGGATTCTCTCGGTTTTGTGCACCCTTGACCAATTTGATAAAGAAGGGAGCCTTCAAATGGAATGAAGAAGCCCAAATCACGATGGATAAGATGAAAAAGGTGATGAGCACGTGCCCAGTCCTAGCTCTTCCAGATTTTGGCTTACCTTTCACCTTGGAGTGTGATGCCTCAGGAGAAGGCATAGGGGTCGTACTGATGCAGAATAAGCACCCTCTTGCCTATGAGAGCCAAAAACTCAGGGTTCCTGAGCTACTTTACAACATTTATGACAAAGAAATGTTGGCTATCATGCACGCACTAGCCAAATTCCGACAATATCTGGTAGGTGCACGATTTGTGGTCAGATCAGATCATAACAGTCTTAAATACCTATTGGAGCAGAAGGGCTTAAACGAAAGGCAACAGAAATGGGTAAGTAGAATACATGCCTATGACTTTGACATCGAATTTGTCAAAGGGAAGAATAACGTGGTGGTTGATGCATTGTCTAGGAGGCCATCCATTTTTTCCATGACAGGTGTATCAGTTGACTGGAAGGACCACTTGGTGATGGAGTATGCAAGGGATCAGTTTGCTTGTCATTTATTGGACGAACATGTACATGATGATAACTTCAGGATTATCAATGACCTCATCTATTACAAGGACCAAATCTTTTTGGTTCCTGGATCGACCTTCAAGGTCAAGGTGTTGCAGGCATGTCATGACTCACCAATGGCATGGCACCAGGGGATTAGTAAGACGTACAGACAGGTGAGAGAGAGGTTTTCATGGAAGGGCCTCAAGGAGGATGTCATTAAACATGTCAAGGAGTGTACTACATGCCAAGAAAACAAATATGAGCACACTCACCCAACATGACTATTGCAACCCTTACCCATTCCGAAGCAAAAATGGGAAAGCATATCCATGGATTTCATCACAAGGTTGCCAAAAGCACAGGGGAAGGACTGCATCTTTGTAGTGGTGGACATGTTGACAAAGTTTGCACACTTCTTCTCCATAGCCACAGACTTCAGTGCAACATAGGTGGTCGAATTGTTTTTCAGGGAGATTTTCAGGTTGCACGACCTACCCAAGACCATTGTCAGTGACAGGGACAACAGTTTCACGAGTACATTTTGGCAGGAGTTATTCAGGTTGGTGGGTACGACCTTGACCCCTAGCACCAACTATCACCCACAGACGGATGGACAGACCGAGATAGTCAACAAATGGGTTGAAGGCTACCTCAGGAATTATGTAGCAGGGAAGCAAAAGGCATGGGTCAGATGGTTAGACCTTGGAGAGTACTGCTATAACACCACCCATCACTTGTCCATAGGCATGACACCATTCAGGGCTTTATACAACTATGACCCACTATCTTTTGTAGAGATTGCTTTCAGTGACAACAGGGCACCAATGGTATAGGATTGGGTACAACAGAGCCAAGATATTCTTAGAGAGTTGAAGGATCATCTACAGAGAGCACAAAACCAGCAGAAGAGCCAAGCAGATAAGCACATGATGGACCGTACTTTTGAGGTTGGTGACTTAGTCTATCTAAGGCTCCAACCACATAGGCAGGCTTCTATAAAAAGAAGCGTAGCAGAGAAGCTACAACCACGTTTCTTTGGGCCCTACAGGATCAACAAGAAGATAGGGGTCATAGCTTATGAGCTGGAGCTTCCACAGGGCAGCAGGATACACAACATCTTCCATGTGTCCTGCCTGAAGAAGGCCATCGGCCAACACATTACACCTATTGAGGTACTACCTCCTACGGACGAAGAAGGGCAACTTGTTTTGATTCCGGAAGAGATACTAGAGGTTCAGGAGAAGAGGCTTGGGAAGAGAAGCATCAAAGAGTACTTGATCAGGTGGAAGGATCTACCCATTGAGGATGCCACGTGGGAAAATGAACAAGTGGTGAGAGAAACAAGTTTGGAATTGTTTGAGGGCAAGAAATTTCTAGCGGGGGAGACTTTAATGTCCCCCACCTCTTGCTGAAGAGGTATTGAGAAGACTCAGTGGCCTAGGCATCCCCACTAGGCCATAGTCTCACACTAAGGGGAAGGGTCAACCAAACTAAAGTTATATTATTAAGTTGACTTGATGAAAAGGTGAAAAAGAGTTAAAAGATAACTCAATGGAGGAATAGAAGTGTTGGAGGTTGAGTTAGGAGTTAAACCTAGGGATTAATCTAACTCAATAGAGAAATAGAAGAAAAGTATAAAGGGAAGGATAGGGCTTACCTATTATTTATTCTGGATTTTGGTATTTTGTTTGTTGATGCTCTTGAGCATACAATTTTGAGGGTTTTGATATTACAAACCCTAGTGAGCATCTCAGTGGTGAAAGAGTCCACTCACCTAGCTCCCAGCTTGGTCTCGGGGATGAAATACTCCACCCACACCATTCTACAACTATCATTGATCCAAGAGGACTAGCAGGGTCGTACCATTTGATTAGCAGGGTCGTACCAGCTAGGGTTTCCTTACAGGGGTGCATCAGTTGTTGAGGAAGAGTTTGATCCAGCCAAGGGAAGAAGCTTGAGAGATTTCCATCATTAGGGTTTTTCTTACAAACCCTTTCTCATCAGTTTGAGGGCTTCTTGGAGGAGTTATCACGTTCCCATCATTTACTGCAGGTTGGAACGATTTCAGGAGGAAGGGTATGACTTGGAGATTCAACAATTCTCAAATCTATAATGCTATAGGCCAGATCTGATCTTGAGACTTCTCTCAAGTGCTTGTGGATGCCTGATCTATCATCCAGGAGAGTTTTAGATGATTTTGAGGCCTCATTCAGCTAGGCCGTACTATTGGCCATATTCAGGGTTTCAGGAGGGTCGTACCATCCTAGGGTTTCTACAGATTAAGGAGGAAGATTCAGTGTTTGAGCTTAATACTTCAGGAGGAGGCTTATCTTGCCTTGATCTATCTTTGGGGAGAGTTTGGCAGCACCAGGAGGTCTATATCTTCAGGAGGGTCGAACCCTTGGTGTCCTTGTCTTCATCAGGTCGTACCAACAGTCATCAGGGTCGTACCAGTTTCTTGAGGGAAGGTCGAAACCCTAGTCTTGCAGTTGAGCATTCATATTCTATTGGCAGCCTTTGGGAGGCTTGATTTGTATCTCCAGGAGCATTTTGTATACAACTCTAGTATTGCCTTGAAGCCATCTATTCAGATCTGCTTCTCTATTGTATCAGGTGCTTGCTTTCTTATAATAAAGTTCAGTTATTTGCTTGTGGTTTCTATCTTGTGTAGTGTTTATGATCTTCAAATGATGGCAATGATGTTTTTATAAATCCATGGTTAAATAACTGAATAAACCCTAAGACTGAAATGTTCCTGGTCAACCTGCATACACAACAAATAAGAATCAAATTAGGGGTTAGTTAGTGATTCCAAGCGAAAAATTGGCCTGGGATCATTACAACTAACCCCTTTGAAACTACCATTTTCATAGGCCTCATTTAGAAGCCTATCTACTCAAGCCTTCAACTACTAAAAGAAAAAACAAAGGGGACAACAAGCACCCTTGTTTTAGGCTTCTTTTTGGCCTAAATAAGGGGGTTGTTGTCCCATTAATAAGAATAACAAAAGATACAAACGTAATACAATTCTTCACCCATGCAACAAATTGATGTTAGAATCCCAAGTGTATGAGAGTAAGTCTTATGGATAACCAACTCACCCTATCATATGCATTGGATAGATCCACTTTGACCACCATCACTCTTTGGTTCCAAACCTCAATTAAGTGAAGGCCTTCTTGAGCAACCCTTGTTGCCTCATGAAATTGTCTTCCCTCCAAGAATCCAAATTATTCCTTAGAAATTTGCCTTGACAAAACCCTTTCTTGTCTTCTAACAATAACATTTGTTATGATTTTATATATGCAATTGCATAATGATATTGGCCTGGATTTTTCAAAACGTGTTGGATTGTCAACTTTGGGGATCAATGCTATAAAATTTATGTTCAAGGAACTTACGATTTTTCTTGTAGTTCATGTTGACTCAACCACCCTCCTTAAATCCTCTTCAATAAAATCATAACACTCTAAGAAAAATTCCTCTAGTAATCCACATATCTCTAGGATTTTATCCATTTGAAAACTATGTATAATTGTCTGGAATTCCTCTTTGCATACTTCCTACATCAACGCTTGAATGTCCTCTGGATTGTCAAAGCTTGGGAATGAATTTAAAAATATTATTACCTATGTTATTGTGGCACGAGAATCCTCCTCTAAGAAGGACGTGAAATACTTAACTCCTTATGCTACCATATCCTTAACGTTTGTTTCCCAAGGGCCATCTTCCTTCTCAATTTTTCATACAGAATTAATGTTCTTCCTACAATTTGCATATATGTGATTTTTTTTGTTGTTCTCGTCACCTACCTAGAGCCACAATGCCCTGCTTTTGAGTCTCCATTCTTTCACTTTTTCCAGGAGGGTGTGTCTCCTTTTGTCTTCAAGCATTGTTATTTATACTTTTTTCCCCTAAAAAATACACCTAAAACCCTCACCATTGTAATGAAACGCTTAAGCTTCCTCCACTTCCTCGAGGATTCTTTCATCTTTCTATTTTATGTCTTTTTCCCATTGGACTACTGCCTTTTTTGCTTTTTAGATTTTGGTGGAATTATATGGGTGCAAATTCTCTTAAGGATCCAACGTAGGGTTCCCATACCTCTTTTATCTTGTTTACAAAATCCTCCTTTATCCATTACATGTTTAATTTAAATGGGTTTGTTGGTTTTGTTATCCCCTAGCCTAGGGATAACTAAGGAGATCACATCTTGAGGCCCACATGTCCTATACATGGAGTACCGACAACCAGATGACTTAAGCATGGCCCTAGAGGGCCCCTCTTTTCTTCAGTGCAGCCCACATATCACTAGCAGCAATATCCATCACACCGACCTGGTCCTGAAATGGCAATGAGTCTTGCTCCATGAGGTAATAGGTTTGGGTATCATGGTATGTATCGCTTCGATTTTTAAAACATTTAAACATGCTGCATTGAATCTTTCTGGATTTCAAAACGTTTGTTGACTTTATGCTCTTTGCCTTGTTCAAACTTGGGAGGGTTACATGGTGCCTTAGTAAGTTGGTTTCCCTTTAGGATAGGTTGTTAGATAGTGGATCTCTGAAGAGTCATCACCCTTTCCCTCCATACTTACCATTTTCCATCTTTATCCCCTCAATCTATCAACATTTTTGGGCATTGGGGAAGGATCCACTTGTAAATGGTTGTACCTTGCCTCATGGGAAGAAGGGGCTAAAGGCCCAGGGGGAAATGTAGCTGGAAAAAGTTAAGAGATGAATTTAAACCTTCGAGATGCTTCACCTAGGGATCCCTGAGAAAGCACTGAAACACTTCTCAGCAAGAAAAGGGGACCCATACATGAATAAAACACTCAAGGCATTTGTTGGTGGATAGGAGGTCTCATAATGACCCGACCTATCATGACCATGAACATGTAGCGGTATGACATTACCACCAACTGATCACCAAGTCATGGTACTGGCTCTTGGTTTTATTTTGTCCTGAATTTAATTTTGTAAGAAACTGGCCAGGTCGGCTTGTCTTTTTTAACCTAAAACTTAATCAAGGTCAAATTTTTGTGTAAATAAACAAAAAGTGACATTCATTTTGATGATAACTCTCACTTGGGAGAGTGGAGGTCTAAAATTTTCACCCTACTAAGGGTCATTGGATGAAATAAGGAAGGCACTACTTTTTTAAGGCTTGTTTCTTGGCATTTGGATCAATTTATTAGAGTATTTTGGCAATCTAGCATTGTTTTACATGATTATTCTTGGTGTAAGTAAGTAGATTTTTTACTTTGTCATTGTTAATGGTTATGGTAATGGTTTGCTTGCTCATACAAGATTATGAAATCGCATGTTTTAATTGATGGTTGAAGTAAAAAACTTAAGGTACTAACTTTCTTTCTTTTCATTTGCCCGCATTATTTTGATATAAAATGGTTAAACAACTCTCCAAGATTTGGAGGCCTCCCAATTACTCACATTGTAGAATTCTTGAAGTATAGAAGCGAGATAGAATTTAAAGGGGAGGATGTTCTCGTAAAATTGTTCATACTTTCCCTGCCGACTTTTTTGCAAGATTGGATTAAGGGTTGTTGTGAAGATAAGGGTATATCATCTTTCGTATGCCTCATCAACAGGTTTATTGAGTTTGTGAAACCACAATGCCAAACATATGGAGATGCCCTTCAAAATCCCGCAATAGCCCTAGAGGATGAAGGATTCACCACTGAGATTGTGGAAGATCTCAGGGATGTGTACTACTCAATACCAAGAACCCTCTGATATAGAAGGAGAGATTTATGAAGAAGTTTGTCAACCCCTTGAAGAGGAGCAATATTTTTTCCATGATTCAATAGAATGCAGTAAAGACTTAACTAAAGAAGTGAGTTATGAGGATGAAGCACTAGTATCCTCTCCTTCATCCAATGAAGCTCTCCAAGATCCTATCTCTCTTGCACAAGATGAAGAGAATGAGGTGAGTCATTTTCCTCTGTAGGTTTTTTATGACACTTTGTTCTATGATTCAGAAGGTGAAGAAGTAAAGGAACCCTTGGAAGAGCAAGGTCCTTCATTTTTTTATGAAGGCGAAAAGATGATTAAAGAGACGAGTCTTGGGGATGATGTACTGGATGCTCTTCCATTTGATGAAGTCGTCCAAGCCTTTGATGCTCCTGCATACCAAGAATTGAACACGGTAAGTTATTTGCCTTTCCAAAATTTTGATGATGCTTTATTTTATGATTTGGAAAGTGAAGAAGTATTAGAGGAGCCCTTGTATGCATCAAATCCTTCATGTTATGACAAAGGTAGTGACATGGTTGATAATATTGATGAGTTCATACATGTTGGAAGACGTAAGTGGGATGTGATTGGTTCTTATCAGGATCTCATTTATGATATGGAAGGATATATTTGAATGTTTCCTTTACAACAATCATACGATGTTCCTAATAATTTTGACTTTTGGAAACAAGATGATGATATAATTACAAAAGTTTTCCAAGCACCCAAGGATGACCCAGTGCAATGTTCTCCTGATGATTTTCGATCATACCTTGAGGATTTTGATGAGTATTCCTCTGAGAACTTCGATTTATTTTATGAAGAAGATTATCAACCATCGTTGTGCTCAAATTTTGATAAAGGTGAGGATGTTGCTTGCCTGAAGTAGGATACTTGTGACAAGGTTTTCCAACTCCCTCCAATTGTTTTACCTCGTTATGTCACTGAAGATGCAGTTGGGGAAGATGTTTCTTGTTTCAAGTTTTCTTTCGAGAAAAACTTTTCGTTAGAATTCAAGGGGAGTTTGAATGCCTTAAGAAGTTTATTATCCCAATCTTTCAACTTTCCCCTAAGAAGTTGTTAGTTTCCCTCTAAATTGGTGTTAATCCCTTCTTAGACCCTGGGGAGTGATGACGTCCAACGTTGTCAACCCTCAGACTCTTTGAGCCAACCCTTTGAGTCCTTGTCCTCTCATGATACTTTTTTGAGATGGATTGATCAATTTTCTGGAAGGGTGACTTGGCATGGTTTTGTCCCTCCCTCCTGCCTCCATGAGCTAGATTTTATGACTTGCTATGATATAATGCATGCTCTAACTCATGTTTATTTTGTGCTTAACTTGTCATTGTTTTGGTTTATGATGAAGCATAGAGGCAAGTGTTATGATACATTCCTAGCGTGGTTGTACTGGTTGTATTCTCATACCTAGCATTTGATAGGAAAGTACAAGTGAGGTAGAATAGGTAGGTATTTGCATCCATTGTACATACCATTGCATATCATGTTAGCATAATTGTAGTTGCATGTTTCATATTGTCTTGTTTCATTATGTATATATGTATGCTCATAATCATATGTTAAACTAGAGATGTTTTTATTTGTTTATTTTATCATATATGAACGAGGGGTGATATCACCACCGTAGGGATTACTAATGTATTTTCGTGAGCTCTAGCAGGAACATGTCATACCAGAGATGATGAGGTTCCCATGCGCTCTACGGTGAGAACATGTCCTCGAGTTGGAGCCAGATGTTATCCCCTAGCCTAGGGATAACTAAGGAGATCACGTATCGAGGCCCACAGGTCCTAGACATGGAGTACTGAGAGCCAAACGACTGAAGCATCGACCCGGAGGACCCCTCTTTCCTTTAGTGCAACCCACATATCACTAGAAACAATATCCATCACATCGTCCTGGTCCTAAAATGGCAATGAGTCTTGCTCCATGAGGTAATAATTCTGGTATCATGGTATGTATCGCTCCGATTTTTAAAACATTTAAACAAGTTGCATTGAATATTTCTGGATTTCATAAGATTTGCTTGACTTTATGCTCTTTTCCTTGTTAAAACCTGGGAGGGTCACATGATAGGTTGTTACGTAGTGGATCTCTGAAGAGTCATCGCCATTTCCCTCCATACTTACCATTTTCCATCTTTATGTCCTCCATCTATCCACATTTTTGGGCATTGGGGAAGGCTCCACTTGGAAAGGGTCGTACCTTACCTCATGGGAAGAAGGGGCTAAAGATCGAGGCGGAAATGTAGATGGCAAAAGTTAAGAGCTGAATTTAAAGATGCTTCGCCCATGGATCCATGAGAAAGCATTGAAACACTTCTCACCAAGAAAAGGGGACCCACATATGAATAAAACACTCAAGGCATTTGTTCTTGGACAGGAGGTCTCACCATGAGTTGGCCTATCATGACCATGAACATGTAGCGGTATGACACTACCACCAACTGGTTACCAAGACATGGTAGTGGCTATTGGTTGCATGGACAAGAGAATGGGGGTCTCACCACAAGCCAACCTTCTCATTTCCGTGAAATGTTTGTGGGTGACACTGCCACTAGCTGGTCACAAAGTCAGGCCAGTGGCCATCAACTCTTTCCTTATAGCGTGAAGAAAGAAAGCTAAAAGAAGAAAGCAAAGATAAAAAGAATAAATGGCAATTGGTAGGCTTGGAAACATTTGCATCCATGACAAGGTGCAACTCACCCTCAACAAAGGCACCCATAGGTGAGTGTTACATTTCCCTACTATCACACGCACCCCATGCCCAAAGGTTTTCCCCTCATGACCTCATACGCTTGCATGATTTGGATAAAGCGCGACTGCATAAAAGACCTTGACTTAAAAGAGATTAGCCCAATAGGACACCCTAAGACCATTCCAAACCCTAGACTTGTCAATTTGCATAACATTTTGAGCATTTGTTTGGGTTTAAGGGGGTTTAATGCACATGTTTGGGCATTTTAATTATTAGATGTGATTTATGTATTATGATGCTTGTGACTTATGGAACCCTGCAGGGCGTACTTGTTGTCTTTGCAGGACCTTTCCCGGTGAACAGGTACATGGAGAGATGACTAGCTCAGACCTTCATCAGGGATCAAAGCCCATTTGATGGATGTTGGGACCTTAGCCAAGGGGCAAGATGAAGATGAAGGGGTTCTGCCAAGATGAAGAAGGACGTTGCCTTTGGAGGCACTTTGGTGGACCTAGACCCAGGAGACTATGCCTTTCCCACTTGAACGTTGGCCTTTGGAGGCCTTGGAAGTCACCCATGCAACCCTGGACGTTTCTACATGTAGTGGTTGTCACCTTGGGGGTAATCCCGAGGTTATTTTCACGTGTGGGCAGGGTTTTGGCCATTGGAAGCCTAAATTTTCACTCCCTGAGCCCAACATTCCATGACAGAGGTCCAACGTCACCCTAAAAGGGAATGACGTCACCCCTAGGAGGGTCTTTACATGCAAATTTATTTAATTTTGTAACAAATTGGCCAGGTCGGCCTACCTTTTTTGACCTAAAACTTAATTAAGGTCAAATTTTTGTATAAATAAACAAAAAGCGACATTCATTTTGATGATAACTCTCACTTGGGAGAGTGGAGGTCTGAAATTTTCGCCCTACCAAGGGATATTGGCTGAAATAAGGAAGGCGCTACTCTTTTAAGGCTTGTTTCTTGGCATTTGGATCAATTTATTGGAGTATTTTGGCAATCTAGCATTGTTGTATATGTATATTCTTGGTCCAAGTAAGTAGATTTTTTAATTTGTCATTGTTAATGGTTATGGTAATGGTTTGCTTTCTCATACAAGATTATGATATTGGATGTTTTAATTGATGCTTGGAGTAAGAAACTTAAGGTGATAACTTTCTTGCTTTTCATTTGCCAAGTTTCATTGAATTGGTCTAGTAACTAGTGCAACCTCTAGAGCCCTAAAGTGATACCACTTTAGATGTTGTGGTTAAGTTATTTGCATCATACTTTCATCCATAAAATTCTAAGGAGAAGAAGGCGTTGGGTACTAGAAGTGCCTAGACACTAGCTACCTCCCTTCTTGTGGTCAAGAGTCTAGGAGGACTAAAGATATTACTCCCCCTAAACCTCTTTTCCCTCTTAGGTTTTGTGCATAATCATATGTTATCAGCCGTAGAAAGAGCTGCCAACTTTGACTCCATTATCCCTAGAAGGCACTAATATTCATTCCTTACCTCTTGACAAAAACCATCAACCTTCAAACTTCAAATCTCTCTTTGCTACCCTATTAACCTAGCTTAAATTCACTAACCTAGTTTAGAATTACCAACCTAATACTTGTTGCTACTAGTACCACTGTTACAGCCTTACCTAAGAGTCTTGCTAAGCTTACTAACCAAACAAACTAACCCAGAAAATGCACAAAGCAATGTGCTATCACCTTGAAGCTTTGATTTATGTCTAATTTTTATCTAAGGGTGCATTTCCGAAAGTACACTACAACAGTTACAACTTTTTACTGATGTATTGTCATCTCTAGCAGCTTATTTGAAGTTCATTTGCTAGCTAATATATCTCCATAATTTGCATAAGGCAAAGTAATATCAATCAAAGTTAAATTGTGCATTTAATTGCCTCTACGAAGTGCATTTCTGAAGATATATTTCAATTGTCATACTTTTCCTTTTTACTGCTGTTACAGTCATCCTTGGCAGCCTGTTAAGGTTTATTTGTTGGTTGATACATCTCTAGAACTTGTACGTGACAAATTATTGTCATCTTAAAGTTTTAGATATCTTGTTATCTTGTCCAAACAAGTGCATTTTCTAGAATACATTGCAGTTTTTATTATTGTATTAAATGTTGTTATATATTTGTTTGATGCATACACTTGTTTATTATCAATTTTCATTGCAAGTCTATTGTCTTGTCGAAGCATCATTATCATTCGTTGCTTGACTTAACATTTGTTGTTGTCTTGGTTAAGGGAAAGTGCATTCATTTTATTTATTTGCTTCACCCTTCAACACATAAACTGTTTTGAGTGACCTAGAGAGAGGGGTGGTTTTCTTTACACTTTTCCCTTCACCAACCGACTAGGTCTTGGGACGTCTTCGTTGGAGTGGATTTATCCTTCTCCTAAACAAAAAGGGGTATCCTATTGAGGTGACAATGATAGGATTACCCCTGTGTTACGTCAATATTGTCCCACTTGCCTTGGGATTTGGGCAAGTACAAATTGTGCGATAACATTTTTTGCGTCGTTGTCGAGGACATTGAGTCAATATTCCTCAAACGACACTTTTTCGGTAATCCTTTCCCTCAAAGCATTCATCTTACAAAGTTTACCTGGCGACTCCACTAAGGGTGATTCCCTCACACCCTTTGATGACCCTAAAGAGGATATGTGACGACTCCACTGACCTTTTCCAAGGTGCCACCTCACTCTCAACTTTGTGATATTTCTAAGATATGGGATCATGGCGCCCTGGGAACAAGTGTATCCGACTATCGATTTTGAAAGTTTTCAAGGATACCCACATTATTTTGATATAAAATGGTTAAACAACTCTCCAAGATTCAGAGGCCTCCCAATTACTCACATTGTAATATTCTTGAACTATACAAGTGAGATAGAATTTGAAGGGGAGGATGTTCTGGTAAAATTGTTCATACTTTCCCTGCCGACTTTTTTGCAAGATTGGATTAAGGGTTGTTGCGAAGATAAGGGTATATCATCTTTCGTAGACCTCATCGGTAGGTTTATTGATCTTGTGAAACCACAATGCCAAACATATGGAGATGCCCTTCAAAATCCCGAGGACGAAGGATTCACCACTGAGATCGTGGAAGATCTCAGGGATGTGTACTATACTCAATACCAAGAATCCTCTGATATAGAAGGAGAGATTTATGAAGAAGGTTGTCAACCCCTTGAAGAGGAGCAATATTTTCCCCATGATTAAATAGAATGCAGTAAGGACTTAACTAAAGAAGTGAGTTATGAGAATGAAGCACTAGTATCCTCTCCTCCGTCCAATGAAACTCTCCAAGATCCTATCTCTCTTCCACAAGACAAAGAGAATGAGGTGACTCATTTTCCTTTCCAGGTTTTTGATGACACTTTGTTCTATGATTCAGAAGGTGAAAAAGTAAAGGAACCCTTGGAAGAGCTAGGTCCTTCATTTTCTGATGAAGGCGAAAATATGATTAAAGTGACGAGTCTTGGGGATGGTGTACTAGATGCTCTTCCATTTGATGAAGTCGTCCAAGCCTTTGATGCTCCTGCACACCAAGAAGTGAACACAGTAAGTTATCTCCCTTTCCAAAATTTTGATGATGGTTTATTTTATGATTTGGAAAGTGAAGAAGTATTAGAGGATCCCTTGGATGCATTAAATCCTTCATGTTGTGATAAAGGTAGCGACATGGTTGATAATATTGATGAGTTCATACATGTTGGAAGATGTAATTGGGATGTGATTGGTTCTAATGAGGATCCCATTTATGATATGGAAGGATATCTTCGAATGTTTCCTTTACAACAATCATATGATGTTCCTAATAATTTGACGTTTGGCAACAAGATGATGATATAATTACAAAAGTTTTCCAAGCACCCAAGGATGACCCAATTCAATGTTCTCCTAATGATTTTTGGACATACCTTGAGGATTTTGATGGGTATTCCTTTGATCACTTCGATTTATTCTATGAAGAAGATTATCAACCGTCGTTGTGCTCAAATTTTTATAAAGGTGAGGACGTTGCTTGCCTAAAGCATGAAACTTGTGACAAAGTTCCCCAACTCCCTCCAATTGCTTTACCCCGTTATGTCACTAAGGATGCAGTTAGGGAACATGTTTCTTGTTTCAAGTTTTCTTTAGGGAAAAACTTTACGTTGGAATTCAAGGGGAGGTTGAATTCCTTAAGAAGTTTATTATCCCAATCTTTCATCTTTCCATTGAGAAGTTGTCAGTTGCCCTCTAAATTCTTGTTAATCCATTCTCATACCCCAGGGAGTGATGACGTCCAAGGTAGTCAACCCTCAGACTCTTTGAGCCAACCCTTTGATTCCTTGACCTCTCACGATCCTTTTCTGAGATGGATTGATCGCTTTTCTGGAAGGGTGACTTGGCATGATTTTGTCCCTCCCTCCCGCCTCCATGAGCTAGACTTTACGACTTCATATGATATAATGCATGCTCTAATTCGTGTTTATTTTGTGCTTAATTGGTCATTGTTTTGGCTTATGATGAAGCACAAAGGTAGGTGTTATGATACATTGCTAGCATGGTTGTACTGGGTGTATGCTTATACCTAGCATTTGACAGGTAAGTATAAGTGAGGTAGAATAGGTAGGAATTTACATCCATTATACATACCATTTCATATCATGTTAGCATAATTGTAGTTGCATGTTTCATATTGTCTTGTTTCATTATGTATATATGTATGCTCATAATAATATGTTAGACTAGAGATGTTTTTATTTGTTTATTTTATCATATATGAATGAGGGGTGATATAGACACCCTAGGGATTACTAATGTCTTTTCATGAGATCTAGCAGGCACAGGTCATACCAATGATGATGAGGTTCCCATACGCTCTACGATGAGAACATGTCCCCGAGTTGGAGCCAAATGTTATCCCCTAGCCTGGGGATAACTAAGGAGATCACGTCTCGAGGCTCACAGGTCCTAGACACAGAGTACCAAGAGCCAAATGACTTAAGCATGGCCCCGGAGGGCCCCTCTTTTCTTCATTTCATTCCACATATCACTAGCAACAATATCCATCACATCGGCTTGGTCCTAAAATGGCAACAATTCTTTCTCCATGAGGTAATAAGTCTGGGTATCATGGTATGTATCGCTTCGATTTTTAAAACATTTAAACGTGTTGCATTAAATCTTTCTGGATTTCATAACGTTTGCTCGACTTTATGCTCTTTTCCTTGTTCAAACCTAGGAGGGTCACATGGTGCCCTAGTAAGTTGGTTTCCCTTTAGGATAGGTTGTTACCTAGTGGATCCATACTTACTATTTTCCATATTTATCCCCTCCATATATCCACATTTTTGGGCATTGGGGAAGGCTCCACTTGGAAAGAGTTTTATCTTACCTCATGGGAAGAAGGGGCTAAAGGCCAAGGGGGAAATGCAGTTGGAAAACATTAAGATTCGAATTTAGACCTTTGATATGCTTTGCCCAGGGATCCCTGAGAAAGCATTGAAATACTTCTCAGCAAGAAAAGGGGACATACATATGAATAAAGCACTAAAGGCATTTGTTGGTGGATAGGAGGTTTGATCATGACCATGACCATGTACCGGTTTGACACTACCACCAGTTGGTCACCAAGATAGGGTAGTGGCTCTTGGTTTGATGGCCAAGAGAAATGGGGTCTCATCATGAGCCAACCTTCTTGTTTCCGTGAAATGTTTGTGGGTGACACTGCCATTATCTGGTCACCAAGCCAGGCTAGTGGCCATCAACTCTTTTCTTGTAGCATGAAGAAAGAAAGCTAAAAGAAGAAAGCAAAGATAAAAATAATAGATGGAAATCGATGGACTTGGAAACATTTGCATCCATGTCAAGGTGCAACTCACTCTCAACAAAGGCACTCATAGGTGAGTGCTACATTTCCCTCCTATCACATGCACCCCATGCCCAAAGGTTTTCCCCTCACCACCTCATACATTTGCATGATTTGGATAAAGCTCCACTGGGGAAACGACCTTGACTTAAGGGAGATTGGCCCATAGGACACCCTGAGACCACTCCAAACCCTAGACTTGTCAAGTTGCATAACATTTTGAGCATTTGTTTGGGTTTAAGGAGGTTTAATGCACATGTTTGGGCGTTTTAATTATTAGATGTGATTTACGTATTATCATGCATGTGACTTATGGACCTATGGAGGGCATACTTGTTGTCTTTGCAGGACCTTGCCCGGTGAACAGGTACATGGAGAGATGACTAGCTCGTACCTTCATGAGTGATCAAAGCCCATTTGATGGATGTTGAGACACCATCCAGGGGGCAGGATGAAGATGAAGGGGTTTTGTTAAGAAGAAGAAGGACGTTGCCTTTGGAGGCACTTTGGTGGACCTAGACCCAAGTGACTATGCCTTTCCCACCTGAATCCTGGCCTTTGGAGGCCGTGGATGTCACCCATGCAGTCCTGGACATTTCTACATGTAGTGGATGTCACCTTGGGGGTAATCTTGAGGTTATTTTCACGTGTGGGCAGGGTTTTGGCCTTTGGAGGCCCAACTTTTCACTCCTTGAGCCCAACGTTCCATGAAAGATGTCCAACATCACCCTAGAAGGGAATGACATCACCTCTAAGAGGGTCTTTACATGAAAATTTATTTTATTTTGTCCAAAAATTAATCTTGTAACAAACTGGCCAAGTCGACCTGTCTTTTTTGACCTAAAACTTAATTAAGGCCAAATTTTTGTATAAATAAACAAAAAGTGACATTCATTTTGATAATAACTCTCACTTGGGAGAGTGGAGGTCTGAAATTTTCTCCCTACTTGTATTGGTATAAACTTGGTATAAACACATTGGTGCATTCTTAAGAAACACGCTTCGATGCACACCCAAACGTCAAAAGCATCGATGCTCTTAAAACTATTACGCACTCGTTCAATATTTTGTGTTATATGAACCACTGACGCTTTTCGTGTTAGTGTACGCACTAGTGCATGTTGTTTTTGTATGCAACATCAGTGCTTGTATAAATATTATGCACCAGTGCTCTTGTAGTTAGTACACACCGAGG
This sequence comes from Picea engelmannii, assembly GCA_009831015.1. NCBI lineage: Eukaryota > Viridiplantae > Streptophyta > Pinopsida > Pinales > Pinaceae > Picea > Picea engelmannii. The sequence goes on from ML791300.1 coordinate 19,669, forward strand.
CTTGTACTACCATGTCGTCGGAGGATAGTGAAATTTCGAATATTTGAGGTGAAATATTGACGCCATTTTTTGTTACTAAGCACCGATGTGTATAATATATATAAAGCATCAGGTCGTATATTATATGTGATGCACTGGTGTGCCTTTTTATTACATGTATTGTAATATTTTGAAACGATAAATATAATCAATTGTACATTAAGTCACTTAAAGTAACGATGTTTTTTTTTTTTTATCACTAGCGGAATCAACAACTGGGTTGGTCTCGTACATGCGTGACACGGGGTTGATTCTGACCGCTACCACTATAACCTCCAGGTGCCATACGTATGCCCCTTCGACAGACATGGGTAAATCAAGGGTATTTGAACTTGGATCCTCATCGAACATAACACTTCATATCACGACACTTGCCAATAGAGCTACCCCCCGGGGGGTGTTTTTTCACAATTGTTAGCATTGGTGCTTTCACTTAATTAATAGGCATCCGTGCATATGACTCATAAAAACTCACCGAGGTCTATTTTATGGCACACATTGTTTAGTGAATTCAAAATAATACAATGCAATGATATCTATATATTTTAATTAATAGTTTTTTTTTAACAAATTTTTAATTAATCATCCCAAAATCAAATATTTTTCCCCTAGAAAAGCAATAATTTTATTAAAGTAACAAAATTATGTAAGTAGATGTGAGGGGCATTCTTGTAGCAAGACTACTCAAAATTGTCCAAAAGGGACCCTCCAACTATTGTTGAAGTATATGTTCATGAAAATATACCAACATCAGTGAAAAGTGGGATGTGTGCAATCAACCATAAATGTCAACTCATATATAAGTACCAAGAGTTTGAAAAAACAACAAGGTAATAGCAAATTGTCCATATAATAATACAAGTAAATAATCAAAATTATGTCCAAAAGAACCAAGTGTTGTAGATTGATATCCCACTAATTACCAAGCACTTTGAAGATATTTAGAAGTGCCATCCGGTGTCTTTTCAAAGATCTTCCACATGCCTCTATCCATCGCTAGACCAGCCTTTAAGAGTTCGTCTGCTTCCTCATTTTGGATTTTGTACACATGATTGAAATAAGTGTGAGTGAAAAATGAGATGGTTCTCTGAATGTCTTGAAATAGATGTTGAAGAGAATAATTTTGAAGAGTGGTTGCCCCATTTACGCTTAAGATGATTAGCATTGAGTCTTCATAAGCATTTAACTAGGAAATGTTTTTTTTCCTTTGATAGCAAGAGATAGAGTTTTAGAGCCATTAGCTCACTAAAATTGTTTGTGGATAGACCCATGCTAACAAAGAAGAAGATGAAGAGGACCTCTGAGAAGAAGATTATCCTCCTAGCCTCACATGCTATGGGGTTTCCTTGTGTTTCTCCATAAAAAAACCCATAAGGAATGTCTTTAGAGATATGCGTCTCTAAGGTGTGATTAGAGGGAAAAGAGTCATGCTAGGGATAAGCAAAGAATATCTCTAGACTGAAGATAACACTATGCGAGGATGAGGCATTTCCCCCCTCAAAAAGGGAAAGGTTCCTAGTAAGCCAGATGCCCTAAATTGCAATCAATGGTAAATACTTTAACAACTTGGAATGGGGATTTTCCATTCAATATTTAAGAGAAGCTTTGATATTTTCTCCTTCCCAATGACAGTGTTCCCTCATAGTCTTGTTAATTTTTTACTAAACAATTGTTGTGAAGGGGCAACCAAGAAAGAGATGGGAAATGAATTCAGTATTCTACTTACAGAGGCTAAACTTTCTGGGACCATTGAAGTTTCATTTTTTAAGGTTGTCCCATGTAGAAGATTTATTTATGAACATAATCTGCATAAATAGCCTTTCTTTCGTTGGGAATTTGAATTTCCACAGTAGTTTTCCTCACCATGGCTGGGGTTCCCTTTGAAAATCCTAAGCCAATGCTTGATAGTCAAGACAGGGGTATAACACCCAATTGGATTTAGAGACCAGATCAATTGATCCTCACCAATAGAGGGGTGAAAAAAAGAGTTTTTGTTGGAATTTATGTAGTTGTTCCAAGGCTCCACAACTTCTTCTCTCAAATCAACCTCCTACCAGTTCAACCAATCAATCTACCTAGTAACGAAATCTCGATGTCGGATTTGATTTAGGAAGAAAAAACCCTCTTTATTGATAGTTTGAATGATGGGGTCTGGAATGGTGTGATTATTTTGAAATCTAATCCATGGGTCTTTGCCAATGAGAATATTTTCCCTTGAACTAACTTTCTATATTGACTAGTTTCCAATAAGTGGAAAGGCATTGAGGATGGATTTCCAAACAATCGACCCATTCTTCATTCATTTTTTTGGCTTTCAAATCCATTCCACTATGGAGTCCTGTGGGAAATATTTTGCTTGAAGAACCTGTTTCCATAGTCCCGAGTCATCGACAATCCCCTAAACATTCTTAGCTGCCAATGCTATAGAGAAGAGGAAGATGTTCTTTAAGTCCCAACCTCCAAACTTTTTTGGAGCTATGTTGGACATGCAGTTTTGGATGAAATTTTGGGAGAAAAAACCTAAGGATTATGAAAGTACACAGGAGAAAGTGCGCAGAAGAAAGTATGTAGAGGAAAGGGCATAGAAGGAAGGATAACACATAGGAGGAAGTTAGCGCACATCCAAAAGGATAAAGCAAGCGAGCGAGAGGAGAAAGCACGAAGGACAACAATGCACCATTCCAGAAATAGAAGAACAACAGAAAAGTTGTATAAAGAGAGAAAAGTAGAAGAAAGCAAACAACTAGTTAACTGAAGTTGGCCATGCTATGCATTGTAATGGGATATTTTGGGATAGATAAGAATAGGGATTTAAGCCCTGGATTTTGGGTATAAATATGTAATGGGTGGGGTGAAAAAGAGTATAGTTGATCCAGATTATTTTCGGCGCGAAATGAGAGCGGAGATACAATAAAGAAATGCACAGAGATATCGTGAATATCCAATAATATAACATAAATGTATCAGAGATGCAACCATAAACACAGAGATATAGTAATACACGATTTCTATTAATGAAAGAAATGTACAGAGACTGTAAAAATACAGAGTGAAAGACTCGCTAGAATGGTGGCAACTTATCTCTGAGAAGAGATGTGACGGATACTCACATTCGCAAGAAGATTATTACAATGAGGCTCTAAAGACATTTTTACAATAAACAAGAATGCCAAAAACCCTAGACATCCAAAAACCTAACCCTAGGAGATGAAGCGCCAAAAGTCACGTGGGACCTTTTTGGGCAAGTTATTACATCAACTTCCCGGGGTCGTAACTTTTGCATACGATCTCCGTTTTAGACGTATGATAGCCCATTAGAAAGGTATCGTCGATGAGATTCATTTTGGGGGATCAATCATGCTTCAACTATAATTGAGAAGCTCGATCCCAAAAAACCTTCATTTAGGCCCTCAAAATGGCCCTGGAAGTTAAAAACTGCTAAAAATAGTAAATTACTAAAATTGCCAGAAAATTGTTTTGAGCCAATTGGAAAAGGTGGGTGGCCATCAATATCCACCTAGATCAATCCTCCCTCCTTAGGAAGCAATGGTCTCCATTGCATTGAGTGCCTGGGGGAGAGGGAAAAACGTGTGTTGAAGAGCTGCTTGCCTTGTTGGAGAAGTTGCGCTACTTAGCTTGTTGAAGGTTGTCACGAACATGTGGCTAGAAGGGTTGGACCTTTTTAGCCAGTCTGGCCACATGAGATGCTTGTGTGCAAAAGGAATCTTTGTGCTTTCCCACAACCTTGTCGACCTGCTTCTATTGGATAGAAGGTGCTTAGGGCGAGGCTGTAGTGGTTGCAGTGTCCTTCTGTTCCCCTTTTGAACAGATTGTGAAGAAGCTGAATTTTGCAGTATGAGATACTACATTGAGACACTTTTTAGGTGGGACAATATTTGGAACTACCTCTGGTATTCTGTAGAGATGACCCCCCAAAGTAACAATGATACTACAGGGTTGCGACTCATAAATAACATGGTGTTTCCACATATATGGTTGGCCCAAGAAAACATCACAGACATCCAGTGGGACAACATCACATAGTACCTCATCCTTGAAGGGCTGGATGCCGTATGACAATCGACACTGTTGGCTGACATGAAGATCTCGTCCTTGGCGAAGCCACTCGATGTTGTATGGCTACGGGTGTGGTGTTGTGGACAATCATAATTGTTTGACGACCTCTGCTGAGATGAGGTTCTTATGTCTTCAACTATCAACAATAAAATGCAGCGGGGTCCCCTTCACCCACATTTGTGAATGAAAAAGGCGCTCCCCCTCTTCTGGATCTGTTGGTTCTTCTGGTTGAATTGTTGTGGTTGCGACAATAGAAGTGGGGTTTGCGTTTATGATCTGTCTTTTACTAGTATTTTCAGAATCAGATTCTAAATGAGGGTTTGGCTCCTTTTCTTTGATCTCGGCCACCAATGACAGTTTTGAACAACATTAATCGGTGTTGTGTCAGGGGATTTTGTGGAAATCACACCATTTTCCAGTGTCCTTCTTTGTCTTCCCGTGACCCTTCTTTTCCTGTGGCTTGGACTGGTTTTCGGGATACTATTTGTTAGGGCCGTCTTTCTCATACTTTGGTTGTTGCAGATTTACAGATCTGAACTCCCGTTTGTTTCGGTGCTTAAACTTCTGCTTGATTTTAACAACATATCGATAAGCAGAACCAAGTGATGAGATGTCCAAAAAATCCATTTCAGTTTGGATGTATCTGTGTAGAGCCCCGCAGTATTTCAGAACCAAATGTCGCTTGGAGTGTTTGATACCCAGCTTGGTGCGCAAGGTATGGAAGGTATTGGTGAACTCCGGAACTGCTTGGCCCCTCTCTTGCCGCAGTGTGGTCTGTTAGCACTCTGTAAATTTTGTCCGGCTGAGAGACGAACGACAGAGGTAACTATTTCAACCAAATTTAGAGCTGAAACACTAGCGGTTCAACTCAGAGAGGGCTCTCTCGTGTCACTTGATATATCTATGGAAATCGGTGGCTAGATTTGGTTTGTTTTGGGGTTTTTTTAATAAAGTTGATGGAAAAGAAAGGGAGGAACACTCAGGGCTATGGAGTTAAAATTCTGAAAGTGAACGAAAATAATGCATCAACTAATAAAACTCTCCAAAGGATAAAGGCTAAGAAAGACAATGAATCTGAGTTATTCTTGAATTTAAATAGAGTGTAGGAAGGTAAAGAAAACAAATAACTGCATCAGAGCGTTACCGAAATGAATTCTGAATTAGTTAAGAAGACAATCACACAGTTTAAATTGTTTAAGCCAAGAGCATCACAAGATGAATTACGGGCCTTTAACTCTCCAATTTAAACAAAAGAAAATGTAAATGAAATGACAGGTCACAGGAAATACATATGATGAAAGGAAACAAAGCTCATATCACCACCCTTTAGAATCTTTTCATAGAGACTTCAAAATCTTCTGCATTTATATTCAATTTAGATTCAAAAAATTTACAAAATAGAGTTTGATACAACCAAAAGGTGTTCTTGAACTTCTGCCAACATTAATTCATTCAAGTATCCCAATACTTATACAATTTGATCAAAATGACTGAAACTGAAGTGTTTCAGCTTCCAAAACAGTTTCGACTGACAGTTTCGGTATATGAAACAATTTACAATAATTAACAAAAAACGTTTCAAAATTATGGGCAATTTCTCTAACTGTTCGGTTTCCTCCGCGCCATCTGTCTTGCTATGGTCTTCTGCTGGATCTGCAAATTTTGTGACACCTAGGGATCACTTATTGGTTCCGGGGATGTTGCACTTTGTCTTACCCAATCACACAATTTTCTTCCATTGCGAATTAGAGGGGGTTTCATAATCTATCATCTCTTTAATCAAAATCTCCAAGTCAATGCACATGGCGTTTGACATAGTCGACATGCCAACCTTCACTGTTATGAACTTATTCAAAATTTGAAAGTCTGTAGCCAAATACTCTACCAGACTTGGGCCTTTCAGACTTTCTTCCATAGCTTCAAATTTAGAATGATCCATTCTGCATTGCATGAGGAGAGAATTGTAGTCTTCTTGATTGTATAATGAACCTTTGTCGTCCCAAAATGATGGGAGGACTTTGATAAACAATTGTTCAAATGCATATTTAAACTCTTGTATGTTGTGCTCCATCTGCATAGCTTTGTTTTGTACCGATCTAAGCAGGTTATGCTTGGCAATGATTCTCCTGGCCGAAATGATCAATGCAGTCCTGTCCTTTATCCCGATAGTTTGAATATCAGCAGTCGACACAGAATTTAGCAAGTCAATATCATTTTGGGACCACTCTAAGGGCTTCTTGGCTAACACTTGATTAACAACAGTACACCTGGTCTGAGCTGTAGCAGCCACGTTGTTTTTGTCATTTATAAAATTTAGATAAACCCTGAATTTAGCAGCCTCTGCAACAATAGCATCCCATATGACATGTTTGGCTCCCTGTAATAATGTTTTTCCCTTTAGCTTGGTTTTCAGCTTGCTCACTCTCTCCTCAAAATCTTTATTATCTCTATGGAGTTGAGCCATCTTCTCATATTTCACCTTCATCTCTTGTTTCAACTTTTCTATGACCTCTTTGAGACCTTTGATCTCCCTTGTTTTGATGCTTACCTGGGACATAGCTTGGACCAACCCCTCAGTGCTATATCCAACCTCTGTATTAGCAGGTACAATGATAACCATATCTGATGTCGCTGCCTATGCTTGTGACCAATTCTCTTTCTCCTTTTCCAATTGCAGCACTTTAGCTTTGTAATTGAGTGCCTCTTGTCTGAATGTTTTCTTCTCATGTTCCAAAGCAGTCAGTTATGCTGTTTGTGGATTATTTGTAGGAGACATCTTCAACTTTTTCTTTAGGCTTTGGATAATCTTATCTTTTTCATCCAGAGAAGCCTTCACCCCTTGAGGACCTTCAGATTCTAGCCTTTTGACTTGTGTCATCCAAGCTTTGCTAGATGCCTTTTCGTGTTTCAATTGTCCATCTAGTTTGAGTGCATGTGTTGCCAATCTTGCAACCCTCAGACCTAAGCTCAAATTATCAGAATATAGCATGTCGTTGACATTCCCATGGAATTTTACTTTGTCAGGGGCACCAATATTTTCATAGTGCATTTTGATCTCAGACACCTTATCATCATCAACCACTGCAATGTTAAACGTCTTTATTTCCACATCCCTGCCTGAGAGTAAGGAAGCCTTATGTTGGGAAGTCTTTTCAACTTCAGGTAAAAGGTCTCTTATTTCAATGTTTGCCATACTTCCCTTCACAACATATTGGTTCATTAAATCTTCCTTGGACTGATAAACTGCCCCAGGTGTCTGGTTAAATATGTGTTTCCTCCTGTTAAAAACCTTTGTGATGCTTTCATTTTGTGGCCTGTCTCCTGTACTGGCCTCTTCATTCTTGGTTGCGCCTTCTACCATCTCCATGCATGTTTTATCTTTGGGCTCTTCTTCTTCTAGGTCGACTATTTGAGAAGATGATGTGATTCTCATTTTCTTGAGAATATCTTGCTGGCTACTGGCACCCAGAGCCTCTGAACTGCTCCTCTTATTATAGACACTCATTTTAGGATCTTTGACAATCAACCTAGGGGAAGGTTTCTGTGTTGGGCTCTGTTGAGAGGCTGGTTCTGTTTGTTTTGTTTGATCATGCTGCATAGTGACCTCCATATCTACACAGGTCTCTAGATTGGCCAACTTATCAAATCCTTCAACATGTTCGTGTTCATAGGGACCTTGTCTGCTTGCCAATCTTCTCTTTGATATGATCTGGTGTGGGTCATATTTTCTTCCTTGCAACTGTGTGAACCCAAATTCACTGAGTTTGGATTGAATCTGAGGCAAACAATACTTGTTCTTCACCACAAAGGGACCTACTATGAAAGAAAATTTTAGATTATAAGCTTTGTGTGCTTTAAAAAATGCTCAGTTTCTAAGAGGATTATTTGTCTTATGAACTCCAAAGCAAATATTCTGGGATTCAGAAAGACTGGTAAAAGATGAGGTCCTTCTTGGTAGCCATATACCCAAATCACAGTGGATTGTATGAACAACATCCAGTCTCCTACCATGCTCTTTGGATTTGGTTGTAAACAACTTTTCATTTCTTCCAGGACCCTTGGCAAGTCCGAACCAAAAATAAGATTGTACACCCCAGACATAATCTTATTGATGAAAATAATCACGGTGATCCTTTTACATTCAGTTGAAATGAATGCAGTCTCGGGAAATTCAGTTTTGTTAGATTCCAGGAATATTCTCAGCAAATGGGTGTAATATCTTAAATGTCTCAATGAATTGAAATTCACCAACTGCTGATGCATATTGTCAACAATGAATTTTTCAAAATTTACACAGATCGACTGACCAGACTCTGACATAAAGAAAACCAACAAGAAACCTAAGATGACTTCTACCACAAATTTTTCATTATCCAACCCTAAAACTTGACTTAGCAGAGAACAAGCCCACTGGACTTCGATGACCATGAAGCTTACACTGGTCGGTAACGATAGACTCTTTGAATGGTGTTCAAGCTTGACAACGGTCTGCAGAAACAAGGTTTTTACTTATGGTGGGCATTCTCTATAAATTGTAATCATTTTCTGTTCCTCGAAGGGCTCTGAGACTGTGGAGGAGGACTCTGGTATACTGAGGGTGTGCCAGAGCAATGGATTGTCTATTTCACATAAAACCCCTGACCCTAATTTATTCAAAATGACTCTTTCTTCCTGAGAATATCGCTCTGCACACCAGCTTACAAATTCAGGGAAAGGAAAGACTACTTCTACGACGTAAGGGGTGATGGAGGCTTGAGTCGCTTCAAGGAAAGGTATATGCGTTCCAACATTGTCTAACAAATTTGATCTGGACACAGAAATGGGCGAGACTGTTATCTCGGTGTCGAAAACATCGGAATCTCTATCCATTAGGGCTTCTTCTCTGGAGGAGATGTCTTGCTCATTTACGGATAAGACAACAGGATTAGCGGCCATGGTGAAAAATACCTGTTAAGCGGAAAAAAAAGCACGAATCTGGTTCAGTTATGAGCTTGAGTTTCAAAAGGACTCTTTGCACCAAATTTCCGAACGTTTGAATGCTTCAAAATATCATAAAATAATGTCGGGTGATCCTCCTTTTATAGGTATCTATTGACATCGGGGGTTGGAGAAAATAGTTTTAGGTGGACCGCTTTTTGCCTTGATGTGCCTCTAAGGGTGCCACGCGTCCACAATTTAAACCATGACGGTTTTCCCCGGCCCGCCCTCAACTGATTAATCTTTGCGCCACTTCATTCCCTGATATGCGCCTTAGCCGTTGATCCGGGCCGCTTTCAAGATCGACGGTCCGCCAAGTCTTAACCTTCACACCTTCGCTATATCTGTCCATATGCCTCCAGATATAGCTTGGTATTCTAAATTATCATATCTCCTTAGCGACATAGCCCTTTGCTAAAATTCCAAAACTTGGATACCATCTAAAAATTGTTATGGTGATAACATTGGCTCCAACTGGGGATGCTATCCTCCCTGTGAGGTAGTAAAGAACTGTAGACTAAGTGCCTTCCCATTGGACTATGATCTATCAATGTGATATGAATCTACCGATCTTTATTAAAAAACTTAAAAGCTGCCTAGCATAGCTTAGGGCCTTCACCTCGGGCTTCAACCATGCTACTTTATTTCAGTCTTTCATTCATAAAGGAAAAAGTAAGACGATTATATACAGTGAATGGTGGGGTGATGATTTTTCAAACAATGTAATGCTTGAGGAACATGCCATTCATAGGCCCTCCTCCAGCGAGTTCTCCATTACTTTATTCTAACAAATAGGCGTTTCTCCCATGGTAAGCTGCAATTTTGAATGGACCCAACCACAGGTTATCAAATTTTCCATGTTTACCCTTATCTTTGTTTTTGGCATCCCATCTTAATACCCAGTCTCCTAATTCGAATTCATCCACCTTGGTACGTCTGTCGAGAGCTTATTTGATATTGTCTTGTCGTAGTTAAGCATTAATGAAGGCCTTTTCTCTGGTTTGCTGCACGCCGATGAGCTCGTCCTCTCTTCTTCGCCCAACATTTGTTTCTGATTCTTGTTCCTGTAACAACTTCATTACCGACAATCCCAATGCAGTAGGGAAGATAGCTTATGTACCATAAACAATTTGGAATGGAGATGTAGCGATAGATCTCTTTGGGGATATCCTGTCAGCCCACAATGCGTGAATGATTTTTTTGTGCCATGCCTTTTTATTCTCTTGCAACAATTTTTTGATGATTCTAACCAAACTTTTGTTTGAAGATTCGGCCAATCTGTTTCCTTGGGGGTAGTACGACGTGGAATGACCAAGGGTAATGTTGTAATCACTGCAAAATCTCTCCAACTTTTTAGACTTGAAGGTCACTGCATTGTCTGTTATAATCTTGATCGGGCATCTGAATCTGGACATGATATTGTCTTCTAGGAATCTAATGATAACATCATCTGTAGCCTGTCTGGTGGGAACATCCTCTATTCACTTAGTAAAATAATCTATTGCGGTAAGGATCCATTTGTGTTGAGTCGAGGACTGTCGATGTATCTCCCCTATAAAATCTAGGCCCCATTGTTTGAAAGGGGCTTCTACTGAAATGGGTTTTAACGACAGAGACTGCAATTTTCCTTTCCCATCGAAGACTTGACATTCATGTCATTTTGAAACCTCTTTGTATACACAAGGAAAAATGATTGGCCAATAAAATCCAACCCTCAAAATTTTGTGTACAGTTGTCTTCCAATAATGAGGACCTCCACAATCACCTTTATGGAACCCTTTGATGGTTTTCTCTGCTTCTTATTCTATTAAACAAATCAATAAAATTCCTCCTAGATCTTTCCAGTATAGTAATCCATTTACAATACAAAATTTTGCTGCCTTTAGTTTCAAGAATTTGTCTTTTGTTTTACTGTACTCGGGAGGAGCCTGCAAATTCTTCAACACAAAGATGATATCCGCATACCATGTAGAGTGAAGAAATTTCTAAGATATTTGTGGAGTCGCCCTTTCTTCCTCTGTTGTATTCTTTGACAGATCTATAGTGAAGTTTATTCCTAAGAGTTCACAGTTTGTTTGTGCCATCAGTCTAGCAAGTCCCCGTCCTTTGATCAACTTCGTGGGCTTGATTTCAAGATCGTATTCTAACAGTACTGCAATCAATTTTCCCCTCTTTCCTTCAGGATCGGGCTATGTTAAGATGTCCTTCACTGAGCTGCTGGGAACATAAGCAATGGTATGTGAATGTAGAATATAAACTTTGAATTCCTTCAATGCCTTGACCAAAGCATACTCCTGCTTCTCCATGATGTCATATTTCAAAGGAGCATCTCTCAATGTCTTACTGTAGTATGCTATAGGATTCTCAAAATTTTGGTCATCCTTCTGGAGTAATACACCTGCAATTGTGTGTTCTGAAGCGAAAGAGAATAGTATGAAATCTTTCTCAAAATTTAGACTAGCCAGTACATGAGCCTTCATCAATGCTACCTTGATGTCCTCAAAAGATTTTCTAGCCTCGGAGATCCACTTGATTTCATTTCCCTTCTTTAACATGTTGGTGATATGCTTTATGATTTCAGCTAAATTAGGAATGAATCTCCTCAAGAAATTTACTTTGCCCATGAAGGATTGTACTTCCCTTTTGCTTCTGGGTATGCCAATCTTCAAGATCCCCTCAGCTCTGTTGGGGTCTACCTTTATCCCTTCCTTTGAAATAATCTGCCCCAAGAGCTTTCCTTCTTCCATGGCAAAATTTGACTTTTTCGGATTCAATGATATACCAAATTTTCTACATTTTTCAAATGCCCTTCTGAGATGTTTGATATGTTCTTCATCCGAGGCAGAATACACAGTAATGTCATCAAAGTATATAATAATAAATTTGTCTTTTTCATCTACAAAGGCTATGTCCATAGCCCTCTAAAACGTTTCCCCCGCATTCATAAGTCCAAATGGCAGTTTGGCGTACATGAATGTTCCCTAAGGTGTGGTGAACATTGTCTTTTCTTGATCGTCAGGATGTACCATGATCGGATTGTATCTCGAGAAACCATCTAACATTGACATCTTTTGAGAGCCCACCACCTTCTGTAAAATATGATCCATTTTGGGCAATGGGTAGTTATCTTTAAGAGATACTTTATTCAGGTTCCTGAAGTCCACACACAATCTGATCTCTCCACTCTTTTTTCTAACTGGCACCAGATTTGCTACCCATTTGGAAAACCTTAGGGACACTATGATTTTTGCTTCAAACAGTTTCTTTACTTCTTTCTCTATCAATGGTAACATCAAATGATTTATTATTATTAATTTCTGTTTGAATGGCTTGTGATCTTCCTTTATTGGGATAACATGCTGGATTATGCTAGTATCATAAACTTTCAACTCATCATAGCTCCAAGCAAAGACATCAAGGAATTACTTCATTAATTTTACATACCTTTGTTTGATTTCAGAGCTGATCTTTTTGGACAACTTAATGATCTTTGGGTCTTCTGGAGTTCCAAGATTACAATCTTCCACATCCCCTTCATTTACTATAATCTTTGGACTTCTGTCCACGTCATTGTTATCAAAAAGTTTTTCTAATGGTACCAGGACTTTGGGGATGATGTTTCTTTTTAGCTGTACAATATCTCTGCCAGCAATCTGATTGTCAAAATATCCTTCTCTGGTGAAAGCAGTTGTATCCACCTCATCGTTGCAATATTCATCATCAATGTTTAAATTTTCAAACTCATTTTCCATTTTGAGGAAGTTTTCTATCCGTTTGTCGTTCTCGAAGACTTGCTAGTGCTTCATTTTGTCTGGTATTGCTGGCCTATACTTGACTTCAACCTTGTATCTTTTTTCGGGGAAAATTGGGACTTTGAACACTTGCTGAAGTAGCTAAAGCATCAACAACCTGATTTTGTTCTCTTGGAATTGTTGAAAGATTGCATTCATAAAATTTCTCAAGGAGTTCTAGTACCAGGTTTATGTAAGCCCTCAGTCTGAGATGTTTTGCTTGGTAGATGCCTTTGATCTGATTGATGATAATCTCAGAGTCTCCAAGTACATCAATTCTTTTTTCACCTAATTCTTCCAAAACCTTCAACCCCCAATATTAACGCTTCATACTCGGCCATATTATTGGTGCATTCGAAAACAAGTTTGTAAGAGCATAATTTTGCATCTCCTTTGGGATGATTTATCCACACGCCAACTCCATCTCCTTCTCTGCATGCAGCTCCATCGAATATCATTTTCCATATCTGATCCTTTGCATCACCTTGTTTCTCTGAAAGTTCCTCCATCTGCTGTTCAGGCACACTTTTGTCAGCCAAGACAATTTTTGTTTCTTCTTCTCTGGGGCATAGGTCATTTAAGAAAATGGAGGATCCCAACACAGTACTCACTGAGTAGATAGGATGATTGGTAGGTTGTGATTTGTTTTTGACCATATATTTAAGTAGAACCTCCCTGTACAATCTTCTGTCTTGACCAAAGACATGAATAATGGCATATGACATGTCCATCTGGAGGGTTCCTTTTAGTTTTGTAGCCCAAGACCTAGACAACATCATGCCAAATTTTGGAGGGATATCAGTGACCACTACGTCCATCACCATATTCTTTGTTAGGATTTGCGCCAAAGAAACCACTGTCTTTCATCATGCCAAGGCATTTCACCTTTCTTGAATCAAAGGAGAACCGATCTTTATAAGGTCTTGTGACATCAAGACCTAATTGGTCCATGACCACTTTGGGCATCAGGTTGTGAGATGCTCCAGAGTCCACCGAGTCTATATACTCAGGAAAATTCACCTCACAGAGGCGTGTCCAGTCACCCAAAGCTTGGTGTCCCTTCAGTCAAACTCGTACTGATATCTTTCTTTAAGCGCCACCTTAACTACGCATGGCTCCTATAAGGAGAGTAGCTGAGCCATTAAGTGTTGGGCTAGCTTGCGCAGACTTCTTTGTCGAGTCAAGGACTTCGACATGGCTTCTTTGAAAAATTCGATACACAGGATCTCTTCGAGCAGACCGCTTGCCAGACCCTCCATTCCCTATAGTTAATGAATGAAAGGAGGTTTCAACCACCCGCTCTTGCCGTCATTTACTCCAGGTGGGAAACAATATGGAGATCGAATCCGATGGCACTTGGACATCGCGATGATCCCCTCTGTAACTGAACTCGGCGCCTTCGGCCTTTTTTACACAGCTCCTTTCTTTCTCCAAGTGACCATGGGCAGTGACCACATGCTTATTCCCAAGGCGCTTTTGGCGTTCATGAATGGGAAGGAACTAATCCCTGCTTTTGAAATTGTGATGAGAGAAACGCTGAGACGGCTCAATCTGGTACCACGCGTCCTTCAAATCTGACGACTCTTAACTCTCCCGACGATACTGTGGGCCCGGGTCCGGGACTCTCCCGGCATCTCGTGCATCGGAAAATAACAGAGTTGCTCTTTGCGCCTTGGAGTCGCAAGGGGAGAAACGCCGAGATGGCTCAATTTGCTGCCAGGTGTCCTCTTTATATGGATGGCTGAAAACATTTCGTAATGTCGCGGGCCCCAGTTTTGGCACTTTCGGCGCTTTCGGGGTTCAAGATTTCACAATGTTCAAAGACATAAAACCTTCACCCTTTGCACTCGGGACTGTCGAAAAACCGTCGCGACCAGATCTCGTGCCACGTGCCCCTTGGGATTAATGACTATCACCCATTCCTGAACATGCTATGGGCGCTATCCATTGCGCTAACCTTGGCGCAGCTTTGTTAATCGCGATTTCCCGCCCACCGCTGATCTGATTCATTGGATACATCCTGAACGTTGAAATCGGAGCGCTCGCTCGCTTGACCTGGGCCCGAAATGGATTTCTTCTGTGTGCTGCGCTTGGGTGCTTTTCGTGCAACTTGCAGACCCGGATATCCCTATGCTAAAGACGAGTAATGTTGCTAACAGAGCGACATGGAAAAAAATGGCAGTCAAACGTGGTGTTCCACACCCATTACCTGCAACTAAAGAGGGATATTGAGTCTTTCCCTCACATGACACTGGATACCCTGCACAAGTTTAGGCCCTATGCAAAGTTCCGCATAGATAAAGATTTTATTTATATCACTGCACTTGGAAACGAACATAAAGAAGAGCTCCAATCCTACTATAAACTCCCAGAGGAGGACATGGAAGAAATAACTAAGGAATGACCTGTAGAGTTCCTTATACCAGTCGACCAGGTAGAATTTTCCAACCCCAACCTCATCAAAATTCCTGTGGTCACTTGCAAAGAGTACGATGCACCTAGAAGAAACATAAGGAAGAAGAAAAAAGAGGTACAAGAGATGAACAACGCATCCAAAGAGACTGCTTCAGATTCCCCTGGAGGGGGAGGGGGTGATGAAGTATAAAAAGAAGAAGACAACGGGGAATAAG
Source organism: Picea engelmannii (assembly GCA_009831015.1). NCBI lineage: Eukaryota > Viridiplantae > Streptophyta > Pinopsida > Pinales > Pinaceae > Picea > Picea engelmannii. The sequence goes on from ML791300.1 coordinate 35,183, forward strand.
ACAAACAAAAGCAAGGCAAAGTAACACCACCTAAGGATCCCATTGATGAGGCTAAGGCATCCAAGAAAAGAAAGGTTTCCCCCACGAAACCTACATTGCGGAAGAATTCCAAATCTAGTAAACCTCCATTCCACAGTGTGCTCATGATGGATGACATTGATCTTATCATCATCACTATATCAGACACTTCAGAGGATATTTTACAGCGCAACGAAGCCAAACAAGAAACCATGCATGATAGGATCTAAGAAGAACTGAAAGGGGTACAACAAGCCCTTTACTCCAGCCACACAGTGTCTACTGTGCTGCCATATTCTGAAGGAATTGAGTTGGGAGATGAGCCTGCCCAGCTATGAAGAATAGCAGATGCGACCGAAGCTTGAATTCGTCGTGTCCAAGAAGAAAAAGAATAGGCCATAGAGGCCCTGAAGAAAGAAAAGGAGGAAGCCACAGAGAAATGATGGGTTGCACAACAAAAAAAAGACGACCTCCAAGTGAATTTCGTAGAGGATAGAGCGCAAATCCAGTAGAAGAAATAACAACTTCTCGCAGAGTAGATGGGAGTTAAAGAAGCAGTCAACAGTGCACTCCACTCTGCGACATGCTTAGAACAGATAGAAGAAGACCCAGTGGAAAGTCAAGTGACGAAGCTTGCTGAAGCCATTCAACAACTTCAACATAGAATAGTAGAATTGGAGTTACAAGCCATACCAAATACTTCGCAGGAAGTATGTGATCAAAGAGAAGAAATTGCCCGAAGTGCAGTTGAGAGAATCAAGGCCTTAGCCTTGAAATGGAAACAAATCAGCAATTGAAGTGTGCAGACTTATGAGCGCCTCACAAAGGACCTTGAACTAAGGACACTGGAGTCACATCTCCAGGAAGCGAAGCAAAAAAAACAACGGTGCAAGCACAATTGATGCTATTGTCAGCGGTAGAAAGGATGAAAATATCCCAGGAACAATGCACTTCTCAAAAACAAGTCCATGCCATCTAGAGTAAAGTCCTAGAAGTGACCCAGAGACTCCAGCTAGTGTAGGATGAAGCTTGCATACTTTTCGAGGAGATTGAAGGACAAGGCGCAGAACTAGAACAAGTGGTCACTTTGGTGGAACAATGCTTGGCAATACTAGTAAACAAGAAAGTTATTTAGGAGTTCTCTGAGTAGGAGGCTCTGGTGAAGGAGCAAGTTGAAGCAGCTCAAGCCAGGCTCGATGCGTTTGAAGCAGAGCTACCCAGATCAGAGTGACTCGGTATGAGTCACAGGTGAGTGTTGAGGGCATGTTGGTCCTTGACCAGGTTTTGTGGAAACGCTAGTCATGTTTGACCAATTTTGGGACTTTGACAGGCTGGTTGAAGGTAAAGCACAAGGCGAAGCGAAGATCGTAGGATATCTCCAACGTTTGTGGACTTTTGGGTTAGGGTTTATGTAACGGGTATGGGATGTCAACCCATGGGTTTTTACCCATGCTTATGCCCATTTTGTAAAGTATAAATAGAAATATAGGCTATGTAAGTAGACATGCATGCGGTGCTAAGTGAAATTTATTGTAAGAGGCTTTGTGCATGCTATGTGTCCAGACTTGCAGAGCTAAGTTCATCTATAGTGCTTCGTGCACAGACTATGTAAGGAGGCTTTGTACTTTGACCTAGCTTGGGGAAGGAGGATCTGGCGAGGTGTGTGCAGATCTCCTTTCTTATGAAGAGTGGGTTTTGAGGCTCTGTGAATGTAAGACGATTGACAAAGATAATAAAGAAGAAGAAGATTTGGTGGATGTAGCCCCACACTGGGGGTGAAATGCATATATCTTGGGTTGTGGTTTCTTTGTGCATTATGATTGATATGTGATTGATGTGATTTATGCTTAGTGCAGTAATGTATATCTAGATGCATCTGAAATGATAACTTAGTTCTTAGTGATGTGAATGAATGCTAGATCTGATCTATTTCCATATGCTAAGTGCTTAGATGTGTTAGATATGATTGAATACTGCACTGCTCTGTAATTAGGGTTTTATCTATGATGTGATTAAAGGTTAAATACTAATGAGTGATAACTGCTAAGTGCTTTGTTAGAGTGTTGTAATCATAGATCTGTGTCCCAGCTAGGTTGTAGACACTTGAGTCCTGCAACCACCCCTGTCTCTACCTCGGGTGAGACTTCATCTTCTTCATAGGTGTTTCTGAAAGGGCCAATAGTTAGGGTTTTGTTGGTGCATTGTTGAAGCGTTGAACCCTGGGTCTGCCCCTATGCCAACAATGATTTTTTTGATGTGGCGCCTTTGAATCATAGTTTGGTGGAAGAATTTTGTATTTTTTCCTCTTCACGAAGCCATTGCACACGATATTTCTGGCACCATAATGTTTCTTCTTGGGCACAGTGTTCATCCAATTGTTTTTGAAGAGTAGCTTCTTGTTTTTGAAGTTTCTCTTAACTTCCATTAAGTATGATTTCTTCCTCAACTTCTTGCATCTTCTGTTCCATCTCCTTTTGCGACTGGAAAATGTTTCCAAACACTGTCTTGTTCTAGACTTTGAGATGTTTCTTGAAGTTTTTTATTTTTTGTTGAAATTTGTACATGAGAGTGTCATGGGTCAACTTTGCATGTTTCCACTAGGTGGGGGCATTCTCTTGAAAGTCAAGGTGGGAGAGCTAGAACTTTTCAAAGAGAAACATATTGTGTTGGGGAGAGATAGCAATGTCCAGCCAGAGTTGGATTAGACATTGTTCTGAGCCCGAGGGAGGAATAATAATGGCTTCCATCAAATGTTCTTCCATCATAAGTGATTCATATATCAAATATCAGTCTAGTTTGCAGGAAATTTGGTGAGATCTCGAGAAATGGTTAGACTAGGTGTAGGTTTTGGAACAAAAATATAGATCAATGAGTCTAAGGGTCTCAATTGACTCCTGCAAGGCTTCGACTTCTTTGTCAAGTCATCGCAACCCTCCTCTTTTTTCCTCTGGGGATTTGATTAGATTAAAGTTTCTACC
>ML791300.1:38228-62631 GCA_009831015.1 Picea engelmannii
ATCTGATTGTCAAAATATCCTTCTCTGGTGAAAGCAGTTGTATCCACCTCATCGTTGCAATATTCATCATCAATGTTTAAATTTTCAAACTCATTTTCCATTTTGAGGAAGTTTTCTATCCGTTTGTCGTTCTCGAAGACTTGATAGTGCTTCATTTTGTCTGGTATTGCTGGCCTATACTTGAATTCAACCTTGTAGCTTTTTTCGGGGAAAATTGGGACTTTGAACACTGATGTTGAAGTAGCTAAAGCATCAACAACCTGATTTTGTTCTCTTGGAATTGTTGAAAGATTGCATTCAGAAAATTTTTCAAGGAGTTCTAGTACCAGGTTTCTGTAAGCCCTCAATCTGAGATGTTTTGCTTGGTAGATGCGTTTGATCTGATTGATGATAATCTCAAAGTCTCCAAATACATCAATTCTTTTTTCACCCAATTCTTCCAAAACCTTCAACCCCCAATATTAACGCTTCATACTCGGCCATATTATTGGTGCATTCGAAAACAAGTTTGTAAGAGCATAATTTTGCATCTCCTTTGGGATGATTTATCCACACGCCAACTCCAGCTCCTTCTCTGCATGCAGCTCCATCGAATATCATTTTCCATATCTGATCCTTTGCATCACCTTGTTTCTCTGAAAGTTCCTCCATTTGTTGTTCAGGCACACTTTTGTCAGCCAAGACAATTTTTGTTTCTTCTTCTCTGGGGCATAGGTCATTTAAGAAAATGGAGGATCCCAACAAAGTACTCACTGAGTAGATAGGATGATTGGTAGGTTGTGATTTGTTGCTGACCATATATTTAAGTAGAACCTCCCTGTACAATCTTCTGTCTTGACCAAAGACATGAATAATGGCATATGACATGTCCATCTGGAGGGTTCCTTTTAGTTTTGTAGCCCAGGACCTGGACAACATCATGCTAAATTTTGGAGGGATATCAGTGACCACTACATCCATCACCATATTCTTTGTTAGGATTTGCGCCAAAGAAACCACTGTCTTTCATCATGCCAAGGCATTTCACCTTTCTTGAATCAAAGGAGAACTGATCTTTATAAGGTCTTGTGACATCAAGACCTAATTGGTCCATGACCACTTTGGGCATCAGGTTGTGAGATGCTCCAGAGTCCAGCATAGCATTGTGTAAAGTCATGTCATGGATTTTCAAGCTGACATAAAAAGGAGGGAATTCTTCATTTTCACTGCTTTCTTCTACTTTTGGCCCAAATAGGATGGTTGGGTGATCATCTTGTATGTTCAGGGTGTGAGGGGTTTCTCCCATTTTAAGCATCTTGATGATTTGATTTCTGTATTCACTATTCCTGATCAATTAATTAAATGGTACCGAAATTTTTATCTTAGCCATCTCACTTTCAAAATCAAAAGAGGATGGAGTTTTTTCTACCTCTTCGGTGACCATTTATTTTCTTGTCAATATTTTCTTCCGAGGTTCTTCTTACTTCTTCCCCTTTTCCACAATATCCTTTGCAGCAGAATCTTTCACAGTGGAGTCCTTTGCAGCTGAATCTTTTCCAGTGGAATCCTTTGCAGTTGAATCTTTTCCAGTGGAATCCCTTTTGGGCTGACTAGAAGAAGGTATATTATTCTGAGCTTCTTTGGTGGGATTCCCTTTGGAAGATTACCCTTCGGAGGGTTTGGAGGTATTTTTTTATTTCGGAGGTTATATTGCCTTTGGAATTGCATGATGACGTTTTGCAATCCAGTCTCATATTCTTCTCTTTCCACAGATACCCTTTCCTCTTCATCTTGCAGAACAATCTCACTTGCATCCATGAACTGGTCGTGTTCTTCTTTGGTAAAAAATAATCCAGTTTCTTTATCATCACAACAGTTCATGTTGTCTTCAAAATATCCATCATAATCTTCATTCACATAATTATTTTGAAAAGGAGGCCTTATTTTCTGTTCCCCCTGATTTCCTTGGTTCCCTTGATTTGCCTAATTTCCTTGATTTGCCTGATTTCCTTGAATTTCCTGATCTGCTTGAGCTGCCTAATTTCCCTAGTTTCTATGTTCTCTTTGTATAATCTGTGGAATGGCTGGTCTTCTCGGATTTCTGGGTGGACCGTCAGCCTATTCTCTAGGGTTGGGCCTATTTCCCAGTGCCATTCTTTCCATCATTCTCTCCATGTTTCTCATCATTGCTTCGAACCTTTCTTCTGATGTTTGTGATGTTGAAGTTTGTGCTTTATCCTGAGTTCTGTTCATGTTTCTGCCAGAATTAGCTTTCATCTTTCCTGAAGCCATTAGGTTTACTTCGACTTCAATGGCATCTGTCATCATATCGTCTAATGTGGCAGATCTTCGTTCTCTCAATAATAAAGCAAAATCACTTTCGAAAGAATCAACATATCTGAGTTGAGCAACTTTAGGTGGGGGTTTTACTTCATCAGGAATCACATTATATACTTTCATGAATCAAGCTGAAAACTCCTGCACCATTTCATCAGGTCATCTCTTCATATTGTTATACCGGTTTAACAACTGAAGGGGGTTTTTCTTATCTCCCCATTTTGCAAGGAAGCTTGTTTCAAAGGCCTCGAAATTTGCGATACTACCTGGTGCAAGGGATCTGAACCACTTCTTCACATCTCCTACAAGACTTTGTGTGAACAATCACATTTTTACATATTCAATGTCCACTTCTTCCAAGTCTATGAAATCATTCAACCAGTCTAGATGCTTCTGAGCTGATATATTACCTTCAACATCATATAGTTTGATGCTTAGGTTGTAGTCTTGAGGTAGGTCATGCAATTGAGAAGGCAGTATGAGAGGATAAAATCTAGCTGCCATAGTTGCTGTGAGGGGTCAAAGTGGCTGTTGGTTTCAGACAGGGGTCACTACAAGCCCGACAGATGCGGCTAGAATCAAATCTTGGAATCTCTTTCGTTAAAGATGGTCTCGTCTAAACGAGATTCAGATTTAGTTCTGAACAAGGATTGTTCAAATTTCAGGTCAAACTCAAGGTCTTCGATACTAGTCAATCCGTCCTTTGGTAAAGACAAATAACGGTCTGGATGCAACACAGGGGTTACTGGCTTTCCTTGTCTCTTATGCACAGGCTTTTCAGGATCAGGTATAAGGATTGCAGGTTTAGGGTCTGGGTTACTCCTGGTATGAATTCTCTTAGGAGCCTTGATTTCTATCTCACACGACGTAGTGTAACTGGTCTTTGAGTAATGGAGTCGCCAGGGTAAAAATAATCTCAGCTAATAAGGTATTTGATCCACTGTCACCCTCAGGGATCTAACTAGAGCTTTAAGTCATTTTCCCAGGGAATTTGTTTTCAATTTCATCCCCGACAACGGTGCCAGAATGTTAGCACTCTGTAAATTTTGTCCGGCTGAGAGACAAACGACAGGGGTAACTGTTTCAACCAACTTTAGAGATGAAACAATAACCGATTCAACTCAGAGAGGGCTCTCTCGTGTCACTTGGTATATCTATGGCAATCGATGGCTAGATTTGGTTTGTTTTGGGGTTTTTTTAATAAAGTTGCTGGCAAAGAAGGGGAGGAACACTCAGGGCTATGGAGTCAAAATTCTGAAAGTGAACGAAAACAATGCATCGACTAATAGAACTCTCCAGAGGATAAAGGCTAAGCAAGGCGATGAATCTGAGTTATTCTTGAATTTAAATAGAGTGTAGGAAGATAAAGAAAACAAATAACTGCATTAGAGCATTACTGAAATGAATTTTGAATTAGTTAAGAAGACAATCACACAGTTTAAACTGTTTAAGCCAAGAGCATCACGAGATGAATTTTGGGCCTTTAACTCTCCAATTTAAACAAAAGAAAATGTAAATGAAATGACAGGTCACATGAAATACATACGATGAAAGGAAACAAAGCTCATATCACCACCCTTTAGAATATTTTCATAGAGACTTCAAAATCTTCTGCATTTATATTCAATTCAGATTCATAAAATTTACAAAATAGAGTTTGATACAACCAAAAGGTGCTCTTGCACTTCTGCCAACATTAATTCATTCAAGTATCCCAATACTTATACAATTTGATCAAAATGACTGAAACTGAAGCATTTCAGCTTCCAAAACAGTTTCGACTGACAGTTTCGGTATACGAAACGATTTACAATAATTAACAAAAAACGTTTCAAAATTATGGACAATTTCTCTAACTGTTCTGTTTCCTCTGCACCATCTGTCTCGCTCTGGTCTTCTATCGGATCTGCAAATTTGGTGACACCTGGGGATCACTTATTGGTTTCGGGGATGTTGCACTTTGTCTTACCCAATCACACGATTTCCTTCCATTGCGAATTAGAGGGGATTTCGTAATCCATCATCTCTTTAATCAAAATCTCCAAGTCAATGCACATGGCGTAGGACATAGTCGGCATGCCAACCTTCACTGTTTTGAACTTATTCAAAATTTCAAAGTCTGTAGCGAAATACTCTACCAGACTTGGTCCTTTCAGACTTTCTTCCATAGCTTCAAATTTAGAATGATCCATTCTGCATTGCATGAGGAGAGAATTGTAGTCTTCTTGATTGTATAATGAACCTTCGTCGTCCCAAAATGATGGGAGGCCTTTGATAAACAATTGTTCAAATGCATCTTTAAACTCTTGTATGTTGTGCTCCATCTGCATAGCTTTGTTTTGGACAGATCTAAGAAGGTTATGCTTGGCAATGATTCTCCTGGCCGAAATGATCAATGCAGCCCTGTCCTTTACCCCAATAGTTTGAAGAACAACAGTGAACACAAAATTTAGCAAGTCAGTAGAATTTTGGGCTCACTCTGAGGGATTCTTGGCTAACACTTCATTAACAACAATAGACCTGCTCTGAGCTGTAGCAGCCACACTGTTTTTGTCATTTATAAAATTTAGATAAATCCTAAATTTAGCAGCCTCTGCAGCAATAGCATCCCATATGACATGTTTGGCTCTCTGTAATAATGTTTTGCCTGGTTTTCAGCTTGCTCACTCTCTTCTGCAAATCTTGATTATCTTTGTGGAGTTGAGCCATATTCTCATCTTTCACCTTCATCTCTTGTTTCAACTTTTCTATGACCTCTTTGAGACCTTTGATCTCCCCTATTTTGATGCTTACCTGGGACATAGCTTGGACCAACCCCTCAGTGCTAGATCCAACCTTTGTATTAGCAGGTACAATGACAACCATATTTGATGTCGTTGCCTGTGCTTGTGACCAATTCTCTTTCTCCTTTTCCAACTGCAACACTTTAGCTTTGTAATTGAGTGCCTCTTGTCTGAATGTTTCCTTGTCCTGTTCCAAACCAGTCAGTTCTGTTGTCTGTGGATGATCTGTAGGTGACATATTCAACTTTTTCTTTAGGCTTTGGATCATCTTATCTTTTTCATCTAGAGAAGCCTTCACCCCCCGAGGACCTTCAGATTCTAGCCTTTTGACCCGTGTCATCCAAGCTTTGCTAGATACCTTTTCCTGTTTCAATTGTCCATCTAGTTTGAGTGCATGTGTTGTCAATCTTGGAACCCTCAGACCTAAGCTCAGATAATTAGAATATTGCATGTCGCTGACATTCCTGTGGAATTTTACTTTGTCAGGGGCACCAATATTTTGATAGTGCATTTTGATCTCAGACACCTTATCATCATCAACGATTGCAATGTTAAACATCTTTCTTTCCACATCTCTAACTGAGAGTAAGGAAGCCTTATGCTGGGAAGTCTTTTCAACTTTAGGTAAAAGGTCTCTTATTTCACTGTTTTCCATACTTCCCTTCACAACATACTGGTTCATTAAATCTTCCTGGGACTGATAAACTGCCCCAGGTGTCTGGCTAAATATGTGTTTCCTGCTGCTAAAAACCTTTGTGTTGCTTTCGTTTTGTGGCCTGTCTCCTGTACTGGCCTCTTCATTCTTGGTTGTGCCTTCTACCATCTCCATGCATGTTTTCTGTTTGGGCTCTTCTTCTTCCAGGTCGACTATTTGAGAAGATGATGTGATTCTCATTTTCTTGAGAATATCTTGCTGGCTACTGGCACCCAGGGCCTCTAAATTGCTCCTCTTATTATAGACACTCATTTTAGGAGCTTTGACAATCAACCCAGGGGAAGGTTTCTATGCTGGGCTCTGCTGAGAGGCTGGTTCTATTTGTTTTGTTTGATAATGCTGCATAGTGACCTCCATATCTACACAGGTCTCTAGATTGGCCAACTTATCGAATCCTTCAACATGATCATGTTCATAGGGACCTTGTCTGCTTGCTAATCTTCTCTTTGATATGATATGGTGCGGGTCATATTTTATTCCTTGCAACTGTGTGAACCCAAATTCATTGAGTTTGGATTGAATCTGAGGCAAACAAGACTTGTTCTTCACCACAAAGGGACCTACTATGAAAGGAAATTTTAGATTAGAAGCCTTGCGTGCTTTCAAAAAATGCTTAGTCACTGAGAGGATTCTTTGTCTTTTGAACTCCAAAGCAAAGATTATGGGAGTCAGAAAGACTAGTAAAAGATGACGTCCTTCCTGGTAGCCATATACCCAAATCACAGTGGATTCTATGAACCACATCCAGTCTCCTACCATGCTCTCTGGATTTGGTTGTAAAGAGATTTTCATTTCTTCCAGGACCCTTGGCAAGTCCGAACCGAAAATAAGACTGTACACCTTGGACATAATCTTATTGATGAAAATAAGCATGGTGATCCTTTTTAATTTAGTTGAAATTAATGCAGTCTCGAGAAATTCAGTTTTGTTAGATTCCAGGAATATTCTCAGCAAATGGGTGTAATATCTGAAATGTCTCAATGAATTGAATTCACCAACTGCTGATGCATATTGTCAAGGATGAATTTGTCAAGAAATGTACAGGGACTGTAAAAATACAGAGTGAAAGACTCGCTATAATGGTGGCAACTTATCTATGAGAAGAAAGTGACGGTTACTCACATTTGCAAGAAGATGATTATAATGAGGCTCTAAAGGCCTTTTTACAATAAACAGGAATGCCAAAAACCCTAGACATCAAAAAACCTAAGCCTAGGAGATGAAGCGCCAAAAGTCATGTGGGCCCCGTTTGGGTAAGTTAGTACATCAACTTCTCGGGGTCGCAACTTTTGCATAGGATCTCTGTTTTAGGTGCATGATAGCCCATTGGAAAGGTATCATCGAGGAGACTCATTTTGGGGGCTCAATCATGCCTTCGACTATCATTGAGAAGCTCTATCCCTAAAAACCTTCATTTAGGCCCTCATAATGGCCTCAGAAGTTAAAAACTGCTAAAAATAGTAAATTACCAAAATTGCCATAAAACTGTTTTGAGCCAGTTGGAAAAGGTGGGTGGTCACCGATATCCACCTGGATCAATAATGGGCTAGAGAGAGGTTGTAGAATCTGTAGAGGTTGATATTTTACAAGAATCATGATTGTAATAAGTTGATAAGATGAATAAAGATATAATTGAGAGATAATATTGCATCTTGTGTTCTTTACTTGGTTATGTGTGTTTATGAATGATGTTGTTATATTTCGTAGAATAGACTTAGTTTATGGATTCATTATGGTGCAATATTCATGGATGACTGCAATAGTATCTGTAGCAGTCGAGCACATACATAAGATAGAAGAAGGAATAATGACTTGGATATATGCCTTTGTTTCCCTTAATCCTGCAGAAGCCTAGTTCCTGCAGTCCCTGTATATAACTCGAGTGATACTTCATCTGTGCAAGCAGGTGATGCCAAAAGGGTTGATGTCTTGTGGGTTGTTGGTCATATTTAACCAGAACCTTGGGTCTTTACAACGCATGCACATACCAATTAAAGCCAACAAATGGTTTCGTTGTCGGGATTAGGACATTGCGACTAAGGGGATGTTTTGGAGGCCAACTAAGAAGGATATCACAAACTTGTTGGAGCAAAAAGAACGGGAATTTGTGCAACAAGAGAATAGGAACCCTCGGATAAGTGAAAATCAATGGATGCAAAGGTATCTGTTCATGGATCTGCATGAAATTTTCTTTGGCGAATTTCCAAAAATTCTGATCGAGTAGCTAGAAAGGTTGGTAGTGAAGACATGAAGGTTTAGTGCCAGTGACAAAGAATCAAACTCCTGAATTGGTAAGAAAACTAAATTCAGTAAGTAACCCAACTACTAGGGCAGTTTCTTTTTGGTTAGATAGTGTACTAAGGAGTTATGTTACAGAATTTGCAGTAGATTGCATTCAGTCATACAATGTTGCAGAAAGATGGTTTTTCAAAGGTCCACGCAGAAGGTTCTTGAAATCATTAAATACATGGATAAAGATATTGTCGTGTGAAAAAAGCGTGATGATTATGAAGTCTGACAACTAAAAGAGCTTTGCACACATAGGGGGAGCGGAAGGATGACAAGGGAATAATCTAAGAGAAGGAAGCGATGAACAAGGAAGGAAGGGACCGAGGATGCAAGAAGGAAACATACCAGAGGAAGAGTATGATTTTGGAGAATTACGTGGAGGGAGAAGGTACAAGTGGAAAAAGACCGGGGTTGGGAGAGAAGAGAAGCACAGTGAGCCAAAGGAAAGAGAACCTTGCACACTAGTCTGAATCGTAGAGATATTGTATATAGGCGGAGAAGAAGAGGGGTTTCAGTCCAGTCTAGTTATAGAAGAACAAGTAAGTCCTACTCAAATACGATCCTGTGTTGAATTCACTACCCCATGTGCATCACCGCAATCATATATAAGATTTGAAGACTTGTCAAAAGCAATCATAGTTAGTTGAGGAGTACATAGTAGTAGTAGTTAGAATAGTGGGAGCATTGCGCTGAGTCAAAGTCAAAACCTGAGTCCACCAACATCACAAAGATTAGGGAATACACAAGCCAATATGGTGGGAGTAGATAATACTCTTAGATTTCATGAATTCAAGGGAGTGGGGTCAGAGGACCTAAAACAACACTTGTTTGTGTGTGAGATAGTTTGGGACACTAAAATCATACATGATGATGCCGTAAAAATTGCATAGTTAACCACGACATTTAAAGGTCGTGCATTGATATGGTATATGAAGTTACAAAGAATTACACCTACAAGACATGCCAAGACTTTGGCAGAGATAAAGCAAGCACTATTAAAGGAGTTCAAAAAGCCAAAGTCAGAATCACAGTACTTCACTGAGCTAAAAGAGATCAAAAAGGTGCAAACAAAGTCTATATGGGAGTTTGATCATCGCTTTAAGGATGTAATGGGGAGATTGACTTTCCAAATTCGAGATCAACAATATCAAGAGTGGTTTATTGCTAGAATTCTACCACACATTCGGAGGCCCCTGATTCAACAGAAGGTTATGTCACATCCCAAGGCGTTGGAGATTGAAATGAAACTAGAGGCTTCTTCGGTAGGAGATACGAGAGGAATGGCACAGGTGCAGATGCAGTTGGTTGCATTAACAATTCAGTTGGCCAAGCTTACCAAAGGAAGGGAGAAACGATAACAAGCGTGGTGTACCAAATGCAAGACAGAGGGCCATCAAAAGGACGAATGCCCAAAATTCATGCAGTATTTAGTAGTTGGAGCGCCAAATCCACTACCATAAGGGGGATACTATGAGATATTTAAGAAATGGGGACATCACCCCACGTAGTGTCCATTACTACAAAAGTATCAAAGTACACCAAAGAACTTGTTTTGAAACTTTTGCAAGTCGGTAGGGCATGAAGAGAAGGATTGTCACACGCTCGATCTACTGAGGGAGAGCACATCAGATATGTATAGAATCCAAGAAGAGAATATCGGTGCAGAAGGAGGTGGTGCACATTATAACAATCATAGACGGTTCAATCAGGGGAACAGAGGGAACTTTGGTAGAGGTCGGGGAAGAGGAACTTTTGGTAGAGGAGGACGCAGACCGATTATCTGCTATAATTGTAATCAACCTAGACACTTGGCCCGCGATTGCTAGAATCCATGTACAACGTGCACATACTGTAGAGTACCGGATCACGCGACATAAGATTGTCCCCAACTAGTTGTGAAATGGCAGGCCAGAGAAAACCCAAATCAGACTCTGAATCAGAATGTGTAGATGATATCAATTGAAAGACACAGTGAAGGACATAAAATCACAGTTGTTACGCATGGAGGAGTTAAGGCATGCGCTGATATGGAAACTCGGGGAAACCAGATGCAGTAGTGGGTAAGGAAGTCAGCAAGGCCTATACCAACATTCGATCCACAACTAGAAAAAGAGACATTTCAGAGTGCAATAAAGGAAATACTTGGACCACATGGGGGAGCATCAACATCATTGCTACCTCATATAGAAGATCGAATTGTACCATAGAAGTCAAGTGCACAAGTAAGTACACTAACCGAGTTCTTAAAGAGTTGTGTAGAACTTATGAAGGATAGAATTGCGCTAAGTATGCTATATAACATGATTGATCACTGCACAAAAGGAAGGGACACTCCTATCACACAAAGAATGATAGATCAAATATTGCGCAGGAAGAGAACCAATAGAGAATTCAGGTTTAATGCATAGATTGGAGAGTATGATGTGGATACTGTTATTTTGGAATTAGGATCTAATGTGAATGTGCTACCTAAGTAGACATGGGAGATGATGGGAGAACCTGAGCTAGTATGGTCCCATGTTCAGTTAAGATTCGCAAATCAACATAAGATAGTCTTGATTGGATGACTGACATGAGTACCCATGAACATAGATGGGGTGCGCAACATGGCATACTTTGAAGTTATGGAGAAAGTAGATGATAGTCAACCATATCCAACACTGATGGGGTTGGAATGGGTGTTCAATAACCAGAAAATTATTAACTTGAATAAGAGGGAGATGATATTCGAGGTCAGGGATTTGAAAGTTATTGCACCTTTGGACCCATCAGAAGGAAAGCGATACATAGATCCATCAAGAGGGAAGGACATTGACAACTTATACAATCTAAATGCGTGGATGGAGGACTATGTCGACCCGAAAACATATGGCGTGCTGAGTTGGAGAAGTATCTGTTTGTGTGCATCGGATTCAAAAGCTGGTCTGGAAAATTGACAATAGAGGATGCATGAAGTATCAACTAGATGATGTGCATGAATAAACCTTTTTTCATTGGATATGAATGGAGTTATGCGATCCACCTAGGTACGATGGAATGACTGGGATTGATATATTTATAAAATCATTTGAGTTCCAGAGGCCCGGACAACAGAGGGTGGTTGCACTAGATGTCGTCTTAAAGTAAACTCCATCTAGGTGGTGGGTTGCAGACAAAAAGGAAATGAAAAACTTGGCACAGTGCATCAGACTTATGCAGATATGCTTTGGTCTCAAGGAAGAAGAGTCTGCATAGAAATACACAGGAGAGACAACCTGGAAGGTCACTTAGAAAGTTGTAGGGCCTTATGGTGCACAGTACTGGAGATAGGGTGGATGAACAAATTCATAGACATGTTGGACACAATTTCGAAGAATCGGTATTTAGAATTGGAGATGCGTAGGGAGACGACAGAATGGGAAGAATTGGTATGGATATTCGAAATCACGTTCACATTTGAACATGAATCTCCCTCCATACATACAGTACTACATGTCATTTGAACAAAGATCTTCTTGGAGGTAGAGACGATGGAAGTAATACCTTTATGTAGTACGCACAAAGCCAAAAGACAGTCCAGAAGCTATTAGAATGCTATAATGTAACAAAGGAAGAATATGAGGACAAGGATCCAAGGAATGTCCAAATACTGGAGACAGAACAAACACATGCGATAGAAGGGCCAGAGCTTGCATCCATTGCGTACACACAACCAATCAAGACAAAAATGTCAACATTGGGACAACAAATAATCCTAAGTTTGTGCGGATAGGAGATTATTGGAACGATGAGACAATTGAAAAGGTTGTCGACTTATTACGGGAATATCAAGATTTATTTCCAACCACATTCTTGAAGAGAATAAAATGCGACTTAGGCAAGATGAATATCCCACTAAAACCCAGAGCTAAGCCAATATGACAAAGACCTTATGGGTTAAACCCTAGGTACAAGGAGAAGGTCAAGGTTGAAATAGATAGGATGCTAGATGCATGTGTCATTGAACAAGTCGAAGAATCTGAATGGATTAGTCCAATGGTGGTGCAGACAATAAGACATGAGGAATTAGGATCTGTGTGGATCTAAGTAAGTTGAATGACACATGATTACATGACCCATTCCCAACACCATTCACGGATGAGGTACTGGATAACATAGGAGTTCAAGAAACATATTCATTTACAAATGGATTCTCTGGTTACCATTAGATAAGAATTGCGTAGGAAGATAGACACAAAACCACGTTTGTGACGGAGTGGGGCGATTATCAATACACGGTGATGCCATTTGGATTGAAGAATGCCCCTACAATGTTTCTAGAGTAGTAGTGGCAACATTCAAGGAGTTCATCCTCAAGTTTTTGGAGGTTTACTTGGATGATTGGACGGTGTTCAGTCTACTACAGGATCATATTCAAGTTCTTCAGCTCATGTTAGATCGATGCAAACAATGTTAGATCTCGCTGAACTTAAAGAAGTGTATCTTTTGCGCACCGTTTGGGATTCTACTAGGACATGTAGTATGCAAACAAGGACTATTGGTTGATCCATCCAAGATCGCAGTAATTCTGGAATTTGAACCTTCGACATCAATCAGACAATTAAGGGCAACTTTGGGTCATACAGGTTATTACAGAAAGTTTATCAAAGGATATGAGCAGATTACATCACCCATGGAAAAGTTACTGAAGAAGGAATCCAAGTTTCAATGGAACGAGGACTGCCAGATGGGGCTGGACACTTTGAAGCAGAAACTGGTGACCGCACCCATTTTGATCTTTCCAAAATGGAACAAGGAGTTCCATGTACATGTAGATGCATCATCCATAACGTTGGGCACAGTGCTATCACAACCAAGAGAGGGGTACATTGATCATCCAATTGCGTTTTCAAGTAGGAAATTGTCTACATCTGAAAAGAATTATACCACTACAGAGTGGGAAGGATTGGCAATGGTCTATGCACTACATAAATTCAGACACTACTTATTGGGATCCCACTCCAAGATGTATACAAACCATTCTACCTTAAAGTACTTAGTCAACAAGCCTGTATTAGGAGGAAGAATATGCAAATGGTTGTTATTATTTCAAGAATATGATTTTTAGGTCATAGTAAAACCCGAAAAGCTGAATGGAGGACCTAATCATCTCTTGCGCATATTGATTGGAGAGGATGGAGGTAATTTAGATGATAATTTCTGAGATGCGCAGTTATTTATAGTTAGGATGGTGGATGATTACTTTACAGACATTGTGGAATTTCTAAGTAGAGGCATAGCCCCATCCGAGATGATAGTTGCACAGAAGAAACAATTGGTGGTGAAAGCAGTAGATTATCAGTTGATTGCAGGGAACTTGTATAAGTTAGGAGTAGATGGAATATTGAGGCGTTGTGTACTAGAACATGAAAGGTCGATGATATTAGAGGAAGTGCACGATGGAATTGTTGGAGGGCATTATGCAGGAAAAGAAACAACACAAAATATTTTATGCGCAAGGCTTTGGTGGCCAACACTACACAAAGATGTGAAGGAGTATCGTTAGGCCTGCGATGTATGTCAAAGAGTGGGAAAACCATCTAGGAGAGATGAAATGTCATTAAATCCACAAGTCACGTTGCAAGCATTTGATAAGTGGGCCATTGAATTTGTAGTACTGATCAATCCACAAGCAAGGAGATCAGGGGCAAGATACATCATTACTATGACAAAGTACTTGACCAGGTGGGTAGAAGCAACACCAGTTACTGATTGTACTGTAAATACTACTACGCATTTTCTATTCGAAAACATAGTCACAAGGTTTGTATGTTTGCACATATTACTTAGTGATCAAGGTAAACACTTTCTAAACAGAACAATTGCAGCATTAATTGAGGAATTCCATATTCATCATCAAAAGACCACACCTTATCACCCTCAAACCAATGGCATAATGGAAGCTTTTAATAAGATCTTGGAAAATGCTTTGAAAAATATCTGCAATGTAGGGAGAGATGATTGGGACTTGTGAGTCCGTGCAGTGTTATGGGCTTACAAAACTACAAGTAAGAAGATGACAGGGTAGACACCATTTTGGTTGGTCTATGGACAGGAAGCATTGATTACAATGGAGTTCATTCTACCTAGCCTGCGGATTGCAACAATCACTAAGCTCTCCGACACTGGCACAATAGAGGAGATATTGACAAAATTAGTTCAACTTGAGGAGGACCGGTTTATTGCAGGGTTCCATCAGCAGGTGCAGAAAGCCAGAGATAAGGCCTGACACGATCACCACATTAAACCAAAGAGATTTCAAGTCGACAATTTTGTATTACTCTATGACAAAAAGTATTTGCAACATCTAGGGAAGTTTTGCATGCACTAGTTAGGTCCCTATGTGATACAACATATAACCGAGACAGGTGTTGCACGACTGGCAACCTTGGATAGAAAAATACTTGAAGTAATGGTGAATGAAAGTCGACTGAAACTATATAGAGACAGTAGACAGTCTGCGCAGTAATCCGGTTTGCGTCAGATTCCCTGTATTATAGTAAGTGTACCATAGTAGCATGAAAAACAAGAAAAACCAAATAAAAAGTAGAAAAATGAAAGAAAATAAATAAAAAAGTAGTGATAGGAAATACCAAGGTATCAAAACTTGTGCAACTGAGCTGATCATCACATACGAAGACAACATTGCGCCAAGTTCAAAGACAAGATACAAATGGAAGAGCGAAGAACTAATGCATAGGTTGGCTAAGACAAGACCGTTAAAAGTAGCCAGGCATGAAAACGACATTTGGAGAGTCGGCGTGACAGGTTATAAAAGTGTCGTATAAGCAGTAAATCAGAAAAGCCGCCAAAAATTCTAAACATATCAGCAGTACGAAAAGAGGATCATAAGGTAGATTTGGAAATTAAGGAGGATTTAGTTACTAGTCACCAACTTCGACGCCAGATTGGAAAAAGTAGTTAAGGCGGGATATGACAGGTCTACTTGGCACAAACACACAAAACACCGAGAGGGAAGGAAACACTAAGTCATTTTTGCATACAAGCAGGAGCAAACATAACCAAGCTACCCGAGCTAAGTTACAACGACCTGCATAGACACACAACACTCATCCACCAATCTAGCATACAAAGAGAATGGCACCACCGAGATTAAGAGGACCGTCAGTAGCAGCTAAGAGAAAATTGAAGCAACCAATAGATGTGGAAGTCGAGGAGGTGGTTGGAACTTCGGCCCCAACGCCACTTGCAATTTTTCACAGGCATTATTTACCGTCGAGGAAGGATGATGCACCCATAGTAACAATACTGGTGAATGCAAAATATCCATTACCCATAGCACCAGTCCCTAAGGGCGTCAGTCAAGATGAGCACATGCTTGACAAGGTGGACAACTTGAAATTTATGGACCATGATATCACTGACATGCATAAATTACCTAAGTTGGTCAGGGATCAATATTTTTGCATGAAGACCGACCCCGTCATAGGAAAAATTTGGGTGGAACCACAGGAATGGGTGTCGGGCTTAGAGAAATCCGGGATACTCAAGTTGTTCAAAATTCCACATTTTGGACGAAGTAACGAAATCAATACATGTGTCAAGGTGTTTCTCAATTGCATCCATGGGGGGACACTTTGGCTAGATCCCCCAGTTTCAATTGATAATGCGCTAATTGCATGCATCACAAGGTTGAGAAAGGCAAGCCAAGACCCGTCGTTACTATTCCACAAAATGGGAGAGTGAGCTGTCTCCGAGGCCGTAAAAAACAAGTATGACACATTCAGAGGCAAAAGGGGTTTAGATGTGAAGAGCATCAATGACAAAGAGGTCAGGTTTACAATGTCGGTTTTAGCTTGCAAATTGCTGCGTAAATGTCGCATAGAGGAGGTATCAACAATAGTCATCTCAACCGCAAAAAAATACAAAGAAGGCATTCAGATGAACTGGGCGACATTTATCGTTAACTAATTTTTGCAGAACTGCATAGAGGCCTAGGAGAAGAGAGCATAATTTCACTATGCATGGTTACTTATTCTCATTGTGTTGATCAGGTGGCATGAGCCTGCATATTTTCAGCACATGAGTGTTTTCGATTGCATCCCTTTGGTTGCTCAGTATGCCAACTGATGGCACACAACCATTAAGAGATGATAGACTAACACCAATGCCACATTTTATTCATATGTCCAGCTCATTATGAAAGTAGTACAGACTACACTACACATTCCAGAGGAAGCAGTCATTGCATACAGGGATGTCGTGCGCTTCAAAGCCGACATGTACCATCTATATGTGCAAGACAAAAAGGATCCTACGCGACAAGAGTTGCCAACTAGTTTTTGGTTGACACTGAAAAACATGCACTTACCTATCAGTGACTGGGAGGTTGACTGAAAGAATCCATTTGACAAGCCAGGGTCTTCACAAGAGGACGAAGACCAAGACAAAAGCGAGGAGGAAGAGGATTAGACAAATGACGCAGATAAGCACCCTGGCCAATCTAAAGTCCCTGAAGCGGGACTTAAAAGAAAATATCACGAGCCAGAAAAGACAGGAGGGGCACGAAGGAAAGATAAAGCACAGCGTCAGGCCCCATTTTGTATTTTAACCAATGATAATATGGATCGGATTGGGTACTTGACCCACTATTCCACCGGGGAACTTTGGGAGGAAGCTACAACAAAGCACGAAGACCACCAAAAGAAGGTCCAGGATCAACAAAGACTCCTTCAACAACTCTTAGAAACAACAAGCCTCGGTAAAGACCATAGGTCAGGGGATGGACCATCTACTGGACCAAGGATGGACATGGTCGGTGTGTAGATGGCCTTGACACAACCCTTAGGGGAACATAGAACTATACAGCTTGAGGGATTTGCGCTTGAGTTTCCTGCAGGCCATTTGTAGGAACAAATCACGACATTGGGCCAACTAAATATAGTCATATCTCTTCTACCCATCCAATGAGTCCAGGAATTACAAGCAAAGTTGGTGCAGGAGATAAATTATAAAGACCTCCTGCACTGAGACTTGGTCAGAATGAGGGATGAAAGCACCCACGTAAAGATAGTATGAGATGACCCTTTAGAAAAAGAAGGATATTGAAGGTCAAATGGAGGAGATTATGAGGACGAAAGAGGGCACAAGGGAGAGGGCAATGAGAGCACATAAGGAGAAGGAAGAAGCAGAAGCTATGGTACATAAGACGCATGTCCTTGCCCAAAAGATATATAAACAAATACTAGAAGTTCCCCTGGTCATAGAGGCCATTATGGAGGAAAAATTGTTAAAAATTGGTGAAGTCATGAAGGGATTAAGAGAACATCTCCAAGATCTTCATTTGAAGAGCACGCCTGACATGCCACCGGAGGTGCACGAAGGTAAACTATGGACGACAATGATAATGGTTTCCAAGATTAAGAATTTTGAAGATGAATGCGCAAAAAAATTTGAATAAAGTGTGAAAGTATGGGAAGAGTTCATTGGCGACCCAAAGATGAAGGTCGCAGAGGCCAAACTGCGAGAAGTGCAAGAACATGCCAATGAGGCAGCAGGGAAGGCAACCACATTGCCACCAATTGAGCGAATGACAACCATTTTGGTGCAGTGACAGGTACACATCGAAGTGGAGAGACTCAAGGACGAATAGAAGGTCTTGCAATAGAGACTTGGACCCAGGTAGGAGGAAGCGGTCTGAATTATTGAGGAATAGGTCACTGTACAGGGGAAGGTCAAACAAGCTGCGATTGAAACAGAGAACAAACTCCAAGACTTGACCGCAGAGGCCATGGAAGAGATAACAACACAAGAGGTCACAATCGTCACAAAGGTAGAGGCCGCAAAGACTATCGCACAACAATTCATTGCAGAGTGGAAGAACATGCAACAAGCATGAGTGGCTCAGGGAGAGCCATAGGTGAGTGTTCGGGGCATGTTGGACAAGCAGTTTTGGATGAAATTTTGGGAGAAAAAACCTAAGGATAATGAAAGTGTGCAGGAGAAAGTACGCAGAAGAAATGGCGTAGAAGGAAGGATAGCACGTAGGACGAAATTAGCTCACAGACAAAAGGATAATGCAAGCGAGCGAGAGGCGAAAGCGCGAAGGACGAAAATGCACCTCTCTAAAAATAGAAGAACAACATAAACGTTGTACGAAGAGCAAAAAGTAAAAGAAAGCAAACAACCAATTAACTAAAGTTGCCCATGCCATGCATTGTAATGGGCTATTTTGGAATAGATAATAATAGGGATTTAAGCCCTAGATTTTGGGTATAAATATGTAATGAGTGGGGTGAAAAAGAGTCTAGCGGGCTAGAGAGAGTTTGTAGAATCTGTAGAGGTTGAGATTATACAAGAATCATGAATGTAATAAGTTGATGAGATGAATAAAGAAATAATTGAGAGATAATCTTGCATCTTGTGTTCTTTACTTGGTTATGTGCATTTATGAATGATGTTGTTATATTTCGTATACTAGACTTAGTTTATGGATTCATTATGGTGAAATATTCATAGATTACTGTGATAATATCTATAGCAATCGAGTACATACATAAGCTACAAGAAGGAATAATGACTCAGATATACACCTCCCTTTCCCTTACTCCCACAGAAGTTTCGTTCATGCAGTCCCCATAGATACCTTGGGTGATACTTCATCTGCGTAAACAGGTGATCCTGAAAGGGTCAGTGTCTTCTGGGTTTGTTGGTCATAGTTAACCAGAACCTTAGGTCTTTGCAACCCA
This sequence comes from Picea engelmannii, assembly GCA_009831015.1. NCBI lineage: Eukaryota > Viridiplantae > Streptophyta > Pinopsida > Pinales > Pinaceae > Picea > Picea engelmannii. The sequence continues at coordinate 57,059 of ML791300.1, forward strand.
TGCGCAGACCAGTTAAAGCAAACAAGCAATCATTTTTTTCCGTCGGGACCAAATATTTCTTATCTTCCGATCCTGACCAGAGAAATATGAAAGAGACTTGCATTATTTTGCAAAGGATTCCTTTTGGAATCCAAGCTAGGGTAGCCCAATACACTGGAATGGCTTCTAGGATAGACTTAACCAAGACAAGTCTTCTAACTCTAGAAAGCCAACGATTGCACCAAGCATGAATCTATTTCTCCACTTTGGAAAGAAGCCGCATCCAATCATCTTTGCGATAGTCATTGGATTTTAGGGAGAAGCCGAAGTATTTCAAACTAGTTCCAACCTTGCCGATTTGCATATTTAAGTGTTGAGAAATATATTGGCCTTCTTGATCAGACGTCCACCATGTTGAAAGTGAATATTTTTCCAATTTTATTTGCACACCCATTTCACGGTAGAAAGTGTAGAGGAGGTCTTTTAAGTGGTCTACATAACGAAGCTCTCCTTCACAAAAAATGAGGATATCATCTAAAAAGAGAAGATGTGTGTGTGTGTGTGTGTGTGTGTGTGTGTGTGAGAGAGAGAGAGAGAGAGAGAGAGAGAGAGAGAGATTGGGGTTGACATAAATACATTTGAAAAGTATGATAGAGATACATCGTGAATACGTGAATAAGGTGACTAAGGCCTTCTGCTACGAAAAATGAAGGGGGAGAGAGGGAAACCTTGTTTAACACCCCTTTTCGCTCTGAAAAAGGGGGTGGTGGAGCCATTTATTAAAAGTGCAAAAGACATCGAGCTAACGCAGTTGAGGACCAAGGACACAAAGGAGTGTTCAAACCCTGATTGAATGAGAAGCAATTTGATGTAGAGTCAACTCTCTTGATCAAATGTTTTTGAAAGATAAACTTTCAAAGTTACGACCTTAAGTTTCCCAGTATCAATGGAGTGGAGACCTTCTTGAGCAAGACAAATGGCTTCGTGGATCTGTCACCCTTTGACGAAACCAAATTGTTCCAATCAAATATTTTCAGAGAGGATATCTTTTAGCCTAGTGGATATCAAATTTGATATGATTTTATAGATATTGTTGCATAGGGAAATGGGCTTGAAGTGGTTGAAAGAGCATGGATTATCAGATGTTGGAATCAGTGCTATAAATGTAGCATTAAAGGTAGCCAAAACATGTATTGTGGATCGGAATAATCCACCATCCTTAAAATATCACCCCCTAGAAAATCAAAACAACCCACAAAAAATTCCACCGTGAGTCCATCCAGACCTAGGATTTTGTCTTTTTGGAAACTTTGTATCACTCTCATCGACGCTTTTGTAGTGTCCCCACTACTGACCCATATATATATTTTTTATGATACCAATAGTTTTCAATGTTGATTTGCATACTCATTTCACGACATAAAGTGTAGAGGAGGTCTTTTAAGTGGGCTTCATAATGAAGCTCTCCTTCACAAAAAATGAGGATATCATCTACAAAGAGAAGATGTGTGTGTGTGTGTGAGAGAGAGAGAGAGAGAGAGAGAGAGAGAGAGAGAGAGAGAGAGAGAGTTTTTGGGGATGAAAAAAACACCTTTGAAAAGTACGAAAGAGACACATCGTGAATAAGGCGATGAATTCCTTCTGCTACGAAAAAGGAAGGGGGAGAGAGGGAAACCTTGTCTAACACCCCTTTCCTCTTTGAAAAAGGGGGTCGTGGAGCCATTTATCAAAAATGAAAAATTCGTCGAGCTAATACAGTTGAGGACTGAGGAGATAAAGGAGTGTCCAAATCCTAATTGAATGAGGAGCAATCCCCTAGAAAATCAAAACAACCTAGGAAAAATTCCACCGTGAGTCCATCCAGACCTGGGATTTTGTCTTTTTGGAAACTTTGTAGCACTCTCATCAACACTTCTGTAGTGTCCTCGCTACTGACCCATATATGTTTTTTATGATGCAATTTACTAAATGCAATGCATCAAGATTTAACATGCATTTAACATATTTTTAAAACATGATGCAACGAATTAAAACCCATACACAACAACATATATTTGCTTAAAAATAAGAGTTCATACACAACAATAAAAACCCATGAATAAAATTAATAAACAGAGATAAAAACACTTATCCTTTAACAACAAATGAGCAACTAAATGCAGGGGACATACATTCCTCCCAACCATAGATTTGTTGCTCCAAATCTCAGCGACACATCACCCCTGAGCTGGGGCTACTATTCCACAAAAGAGGGTGTCTCTCACAACCCAATTCACTCGCACAACCAAGTTGTTTTCCCACAACTATTCCAATCCTCCAATTTTCTTCCCCTCAACCTATGCAACCCAAGGAATTGGGATCCCCCTTCATTGTACATAGTCCCCCAGGCCTTCCCACTTCCCTCCATGACTCCAACACAAGCTTGGCTAGGAATCTCTATTTTTGGGGACTCCAGAGATGCTAGTTGCCCCAAGAAAACTAACAGAATAGCCCATTGTTCAAGGGAAAATATCTCACAGAAAAACTCCCTCTTTATAGGCCCACTAACTTGATTCTTCATTCGACAAGAACTCCTACGAGCTTCCCACAACAACTACTCCAAAAAATGTGTTATCCCCCACTTTCAGGGATAACTCGGAGATTATGTCTCGAGGCCCACAGGTCCTAGACATGGACTACCAAGAGCCAGATCGACTTGAGCATGGCCTTGGAGGGGCCATCTTTTCTGCCTTTCAATGCCTCCCATTTTGTCAGCAGCAACAACAACATCCATCACCTTTGGCTTGGTCCTGTATCAGAGATTGTTCTTGCTCCATGAGGTAATGAGTCCGAGTATCATGGTATGTGTCACTTTGATCCTCAAAACCTTTGAATATGTGCATTTGATTCCTTTGTTTCTGATGGGTTCTTGGATCTTATGCTTGTCCACTTGACCTTATTTGGGGGGAATGACAGGATACCCTAGCAAGCTTGTCTCCATAGGTTTTGAGTTTCCATTGGGGGGATTTCTGAAAATCCATCGTTCGTTACCGTCATACATACCACTTTCCATCTTTCTTCTTTCTCACCCATCCCCTTGCATTGGTCTGGGCATAGGGTTGGCCAATCCTTTAGGGGTTGTACCTTACCTTGTGGGAAGAATGGGCTAAAGGCTTGGGGGGTAAAAGTAGTTGACAATAAAAGCCTAAGAATAAAACCTCGAGATGCTTTGCCCAGGGATCCCCTAGAAATCAATAAAGATCTTCTCAGAAAGAAACATAGGGACCCGTAAAAAATAAATCAAGACCTAGTTGAGGGATAAGGGGTCTCATCACGAGCCAACCTATTAGGTCCATGGGTGCCTAACGGTATGACACTACTAGTAGCTGGTTACCATGCCAGGGTAGTGGCTCTTGGTGGCATAGCCAAGAGAAAGGGGGTCTCATCACGAGCCAACCTTCTCATTTCCGTGAAATGCTTGTGGATAACATTGCCACCACTGGTCACCAAGCCAGGGTAGTGTCCTTTCACTAGTATCTTGTAACAAAAAGAATGAATATAAAAGGCATGATTGGGCTTGGAAACATTGCATCTATGACATGTGCATCCCACCCTTCATAGAGGCACCCACCGGTAAGCCATCCCTGCTATCACTGCACTTTTTGCCTAGGCATCCCCATCCACCTCACCCACTTACATGACTTGGATTTGATCCTTTCCAGGAACAACCCTTTTCTAGTAGACTCTAGCCCAATAGGACGTCCTATCACTTCCCCCAAACTTCTATTGCAGACTTGTATAATGTCTTTGAGCACTAGACTGGGGTAAAGTTGTTTTATGCACATGTTTAATAAATATTGATGATTAGATGTGATTGACATTGCTATGATCTCTGTGACTTATGAGCCCATCGAGGGCGTAGCTGTTGATGTGCAGGATCATGCCTGATGGTCAAGTATGATGTTGGACAGGTACACATGGGGATATGATAAGTTTGGACCTCCATGGAGCTGAAGAGCCCACCAGATGGATTCTGAGACCCCAACAAGGGACAGAGATAGGGCAGAGCATTTGTACTAGGGATGAGCAGAAGAATCCCCCAGAGGCAGCTGAGAAGACCTGTACCTAGGGGGGTTGAGCCCTCTCCACATAAATGTTGGCCTTGGAAGACCCAAGACGTCTCCCAGGATGTGCATGACATCACCCAACATTATGGACGTTTTGGGAGGCAGATGTGGCAGTTTTGGCACGTGTGGCAGCTTGGAGAAGCCCAAGGAGGGATAATGTCTTGCTCCAGGAGGTTGCATTTGCCCTAAAAGGGGCTAACGTCACCCTATAAAGTGGATGACGTCTCACTATTGCTTGATTAGGGTTTAATTTTAAGACATTTAATGTAAAGCAATATGATTTTGGTATTTTGGCCTTGTCGGCCTTTTAATGACCTAAAATGTAATTTAGGTCATTGGTATGCTATATATTGAGGGTTTTGCCTTCATATTTTCATCATCTTTCACTCACCACTTGGTGAGGTCTGAAATTTGCGCCCTACTCTAGTGTTTTGGCTGAAATTCTAAGGCGCACTTGTTGAAGGAAGCTTGTTTTGGTTATTTTTTGGCATTTCTCTTGGTGGAAGGTTTAGAACTAGGGTATGGCTATTGATTTCTGTGTTAAATGTAAGTGAATTTCTGCAAAACTTCTTGATTGAATGGTTGTAGTGTTATTTTCTTGCATTTGTTATTATAATTTGCTAAATTAAAACCCTAGGTGACAAGCACATGCTAAGGTCCTTGTCTCATGTCCCTACCAAGTTAAAGAGCCCTTTTGGTTTTGCTGAAGTTAGATAGAGGCTTGCCATAACAACACTCTAACCCTATTCTTCCAACATAGCCATTTTACTCTTGTCAATGAGCTGAAGAAGGAGGACAAAGCACTAAGGCCTAGGCCACCTACACTTTAGTGAGCCTTTCTCCCCTAGGGTTTCATTGTTGAGGCCTTGCTTTAGAAACACCTCAACATTTAACCTTCTTGTCTTCAGCCATAGATTTTCTTGCCTCAAGCCAACCGTGTAAATTTGCCTTTTGAGCTAGGGAAGGAGGAAGACGCACTAGGGCCTAGGTCACCTCCACCATAGTGAGCCGTCTCCCCTAGGGTTTGACTTGTTGAAGCCTTGCTATAGGAACACTTCAACATCAAAACCTCTTGTCTCTAGCCCTATGACTATCATCACGGCCCTTCAACATTTGTATCCCTTTTTGACTCCATTAACCCTAATAAGGCACTGATCTAAGACCTCCATTGTGTTGAGCACCCTGATCATACAAACAACCAACTACTTTGAACAACCTTTAACTCTTACTAACCCTAACTTAGACAAACCTTACTAACCCTAGTGCTGCCATCATTTTTTATGCTATAAACACATTTGTGGAACATCTATTTGTCTTTAAAGCAATTGAATGATTGGCTAAAGCGTTGCTTCAAGTATTATTACATTAATGATAAATTGCCATTGTTTATTATGAAACTTCGTTAGCATTTATTGTGAAGTGATATATATATTGTAATCATTGACATTGTACAACTTTGATATATATATATACACACACACACACACA
>ML791300.1:82451-97271 GCA_009831015.1 Picea engelmannii
ATCAAGGAGTTAATCATACTTCAGCTAATTATAATCAAAATAATTAATTAATAACTTATAATTAATTAAGGTTATATAATAATTAATTATAATTTAGCTAAGGTTTAGGATTATTTATGAAATTATTCATAGTAACAAGAAAATGGTCATTACACAGCTAGTTACCACACCAGGGTGGTGGCTCTTGGTTGCATGGCCAATAGAAAGGGGGTCTCATCATGAGCCAACCTTCTCATTTACGTGAAAGTACTTGTGGGTAACATTGCCACCTCTGGTCACCAATCCAGGGCAGTGTCCCTTGACTAGCTTCTTGAAAGAAAACAACAATAAAAGGATTAAAAAACAATAAGACAAGACCTGGTTAGAGGATAAGGGGTCTCATCACGAGCCAACCTATTAGGTCCATGAGAATCTAGCGGTATGACACTTCCAACATCCGGTCACCACGCCAGGGTAGTGGCTCTTGGTGGCATAGCCAAGAGAAAGGGGGTCTCATCATGAGCCATCCTTTTCATTTCCGTGAAATGCTCGTGGCTAACATTGCCACCACTGGTCACCAAGCCAGGGCATTGTCCTTTCACTAGTATCTTGTAAGAAAAAGAATGAAGATAAAAGACATGAATGGGCTTGGAAACATTTCATCCACGACAAGTGCAGCTCACCCTTCAAAGAGGCACCCACCGGTAAGCCATCCCTGCTATCACTGCACTTTTTGCCCAGGCATCCCCATCCACCTCACCCACTTACATGAATTGGATTTGATCCTTTCTAGTAACAACCCTTTTCCAGTAGACTCTAGCCCAATAGGACTTTCTGTCACTTCCCCAAAGCTTGTATTGCAGACTTGTATAATGTCTTTGAGCACTAGACTGGGGTAAAGGGGTTTTATTCACATTTTTGATAAATATTGATGATTAGATGTGATTGACATTGCTATGATCTCTGTGACTTATGAGCCCATGGAGGGCATAGCTGTTGATGTGCAGGATCATGCCCGATGGACAGGTACACATGGGGAGATGATCAGTTCGGACCTCCATGGGGCTGAAGAACCCACCAGATGGATGTTGAGACCCCAGCAGGGGGCAGAGACAAGGAAAAGCGTTTGTACCAGGGAAGAGTAGAAGGATCCACCAGAGGCAGCTTCGTAGACCTGTACCGAGGGGGGTTGAGCCCTCTCCACATGAACATTGGCCTTGGAAGACCCAGGACATCTCCCAGGATGCCCATGACGTCACCCAACAATATGGACATTTTGGGAGGCATATGTGGCAATTTTGGCATGTGTGGCATCTTGGAGAAGCCCAAGGAGGGTTAACGTTTTGCTCCAGGAGGCTTCATTTTCCCTAAAAGGGGCTAACGTCACCCTAGAAAGGGGATGACGTCTCACTATTGCTTGATTAGGGTTTAATTTTAAGACATTTAATGTAAAACAATATGATTTTGGTATTTTGGTCTTGTCGGCCTTTTAATGACCTAAAATGTAATTTAGGTCATTGGTATGCTATATATTAAGGGTTTTTGCCTTCATATTTTCATCATCTTTCACTCACCACTTGGTGAGGTCTGAAATTTGTGCCCTATTCTAAGTTTTTGGCTAAAATTCTAAGGCGCACTTGTTGAAGGAAGCTTGTTTTGGCTATTTTTGGCATTTATCTTAGTGGAAGGTTGAGAACTAGGGCATGGCTATTGATTTCTTGGTTAAATGTAAGTGAATTTCTGCAAAACTTCTTGATTGAATGGTTGTAGTGTTATTTTATGGAATTTGTTATTATAATTTGTTGAATTAAAACCCTAGGTGATAAGCACATGCTAAGGTCCTTGTCTCATGTCCCTACCAAGTTAAAGAGCCTTTTTGGTTTTGCTGAAATTAGATAGAGCCTTTCCATAGAAACACTCTAACCCTATTCTTCCAACATAGCCATTTTACTCTTGTCAATGAGCTGAAGAGGGAGGAGAAACCACTAAGGCCTTGACCACCTACACTTTAGTGAGCCTTTCTCCCCTAGGGTTTCATTGTTGAGGCCTTGCTTTAGCAACACCTCAACATTTAACCTTCTTGTCTTTAGCCATAGCTTTTCTTGCCTCAAGCCAGCCGTGTAAATTTGCCTTTTGAGCTAGGGAAGGAGGAAGATGCACTAGGGACTAGGTCACCTACACCATAGTGAGCCATCTCACCTAGGGTTTGACTTGTTGAAGAATTGCTATAGCAACACTTCAACATCATAACCTCTTGTCTCTAGCCCTGTTACTATCATCACGACCCTTCAACATTTGTAGCCCTTTTTGACTCCATTAACCCTAACAAGGAACTGATCTAAGACCTCCATTGTGTTGAGCACCCTGATCATACAAACAACCAACTACTTTGAACAACCTTTAACTCTTACTAACCCTAGCTTAGACTAACTTTACTAATCCTAGTGCTGCCGTCATTTTTATGCTATAAACACCTTTTTGCAACATCTATTTGTCTTTAAAGCAATTGGATGATTGGCTAAAGCGTTGCTTCAAGTATTATTACATTAATGATAAATTTCCATTGTTTATTGTGAAGCTTCGTTAGCATTTATTGTGAAGTGATATGTATATTGTAATCATTGCCATTGTACAACTTTGATTTGCTTCAACAATAATATCATTTATCAATTGCTTACTATCAGAAGGTCATTGATTATATGAAGTACTAACCAACAAGTAAGCTTGCATATGCCTAGTTTCTTTGTTTCCTTGTCCCGGGCATGTATTCTTCTTGGTTATTACTTCCGGTTATCCTTGTTGGCTATAAGCCAGACTTTCTGATCAGGTGGTGACTTGTGAGGGGGATTATTATCACTTAAGCCTTGCTAAACCTTTTGCCTTCTCAAAACCCCAGGTCACCAGGGACATCTCCCTTGGGTCTTACCTCGCTAAAAAGAAAGAACCTTCCCATTGAGGTGACAGTGGTGGGATTGGTTCATTTACGCCAGTTTGACCTCTTTTCATCCATCCATTATCCTAACTACAAACTATGCGATAACAAACTGCACACAAAAAATACCTACAATGGCCATCCTCCATGTCTCTACTCCTCATTTAGTGACCATATATGAATTCTACAAGGAATGCTCATGCAATGATTACTTGTTAGAGTTAATCATATTATAAAATTGTTATGAATTTAATCTACATACCCCCTTTTTCTCGATTTTTCGAAGAACAATGTTAACTAATAAAAATTATGAGCTTTCAAACATATTCGGTTTTAAATTATCTTTCCAATGATTGCTCGTTTTCCCAAATCCGAGCTTTGAGAAAATAGTTATGGGATGTAGAAGTTTAGAATACATTCTCATTTTTACCCCTCTATGCTACATGTGTCTTCTCTCCCATACTTTACAATTTTAGTTACCCAGATTCCAAATCTGGTTCCATGGCTGTCTTTTATGGTTCATAAGCTTTCCATAGACTACTCATGTGCCCCAAACTGACTTCTGAGCAAGGATTTATGCCCTCTGGAAGTAAATTGGTACTTTAATTATACCATGTACTATTTCAACTGTAACTTCCTCATACAAGCTTTGTTTTGCACTCAAAATAACTCAATGGAAATCTCTCACCGAGTTCTTTCATTTAAGTAGCAGAGACTATGTGTGCATAGTTTTCTTGATTTTGACTACATGAAAATGTTGTTTAGGACCTCAAAATGCCCCTGCAAGTTTATGACCCTAAAAAACCCAAAATATTTGTAGAAATTGACATGGTTTTCCTTCCCTTCCCTCCTCCTATTCTTGTATCCCTTTTCTTTCTTCTTTCTTTCTCTTTCTCCTTTTATCAACGATCAAGATCTATCCCTTTTTCCATTTTATTGGCCCCCAAAACATATTTTTTGCCGATGTTTCAATGTTAGGATGTCTTCTCCTCACAATCTTATCGACACAAGAAGCACGTCCTTCGTCGGTGTGTCAACGACATAATGTATTTTACTTGTCGACATACTGACACCAAAAACACATTCTTCATCAGTGTATCAACCCCATGATGTCTTTTACTCGTCGACATACCGATGCCAAAAACAAATTATTCACCGACATATCAGTGAAAAAACGTATTTTCTTCACCAACACTTTGGCGAAGAAGAACACCTTTTGGCAGTGATGGAACCTCATCTTTTCACCAATGTATTGACGATGAAAACTTATCTTTTCCACCAATGTTTCAGCGCCAAAAACATATCTTCCACTAATATTTCGATGCCAAAAACTTATCTTTTATTGATGTTTCATTGCCAAAAACTAATATTCCTTGTGAACGGCCTAAAAAGGTCCTTTCTTGTCGATGTATCGACGAAAGATGTCTATTCTTTGCCAATACACACTTTAACGATGACTAAGGGACACCTTCATACTTAGTCATTTTGTTTCTCGATTTTCGGGCTCGCAGTTGTCGCGGAAACATTGGACTCAACCCTCAGAGCTAAATTTAATGATTTATAGGTCAAGTTGACTCCCTTAACAACAACAACAACAACAACATACAAAAACTTAAATTTAGGGCCCTGACACCAAATTCAAATGGTTGGGAAAAATGTGTTTTTACCCAAATCTACACACAAATTTAAGTTTTGCTTGTTGTAGCAAACCCATACAAGCATGGTGTTGTGAATAGAGCTCTAATACCACTTTGTAGTGTCCCCACTACTTACCCATAAAACTTCTTCTGACACCATTAACTAAATGCAATGCATCAAGATTTAATGTGCATCTAACACAGTTTTAAAACATGATGCAACCAATTAAAACCCATACACAACATCATATATTTGCTTAAAAATTAGAGTTCATACACAACAATAAAAACCCATGAGTAAAAGTGATAAACATAGATAAAAACACTTATATTTTAATAGCAAATGAGAAACTAATTGTAGGGGACGAACGTTCCTTCCAATCGTAGATTTGTTGCTCCAAATCTCAATGACAAATCACCCCTGAGTTGAGGCTACGATTCCACAAAAGAGGGTATCTCTCTTAGCCTAATTCACTCCCACAACCAAATAGATTTCCCACAACTATCCCAATCTTCCAACCCTCTTCTCCTCAATCTGTGCAACCTAAGGAATTGGGATCCCTCTTCATTGCACATAGTCCCTAAGGCCTTCCCACTTCCCTTTAGGGTTCCAACAGAAGATTGGATAGGAATCTCTATTATTGGGGACTCTAGAGATGTTATTTGCCCCGAGAAAACTAACAATACAACCCACTCTTCGGGGGAAATTATCTCACAAAGAAAAATCCCTCTCTATAGGCATAATAACTTGCTTATTCATGCAACAATATCTCCAACAAGCTTCCCACATAACCTACTATGGCCGCCTTCAAGCTCTATTGCTCTCCACTACCTTGCTGCTCCAAAAACTACATGCAAAAACTTCCTACAATGACCATTCGAATTTCCATTTTACTCATGAGAGTTAACTCACATTCCCTAAGGTTGATTGTACTTAGCCCCCATGCTCTCATAACTATGGAATGTGACTTTTCCCACCAACCCCTGTTACATATGTTTAATGATTGGGAATTCATACACTCAAAAGGAAATTAGAAGGTTCACTCGAAGTAATAATTTTAGGAAAGCGGATTGGAATTAATACCCCCCCTTAGACCCCTCTCTTAGACATTCTTAGACATTCCCTTCTCTTGTGGAAACTTAGCCCCAAATTACTTTTTATGTGTCCACCCGCAACCAAAGTCAAATTTATATTACTATTACGATCATATACAATGCTTACAATTACATATTTGGGCCAAGGGTCGTACATCGTATTTAATTACACCTCACTAAAATGAAGATTAAAAACATGGATGTTACATTCTCCTCCCCCTAAAAATCACATCGTTCTCAGTGTACGACACCATACCAGTATACATGTATAAACTTTACATCATAATACTTGAAAATTTTGCAATTTCAACTCTTGAAACAAGTCCGACTACCAATCTTTCATTCCCCGCCACCCGCACAAACCAAGGAAGTGTACCCCCTTCTCTGCATCGCAGTCCCTCAGTCTGGACCACTTCCCTTCTAGGGCTCCAACACAGATTGGACAGGAACTCTCCAAGATATGGGTCCAAGAACTCCAACTGCCAAAATGGAGCCTTGCATACTTATGTACATTCAATTTTCTTCAAATATTTGAAAAAATTGCTAGTACTCCTCCCGCATGGTCTCATCATGCTCCCACGTGGTGTCTTCAAGGCCGTAATAGGTCCATTGAACCTTTACTAAACCGATGTATTTATTCTGGATCACTTTGATTTTTCGGTCCCATATTTGCATTGGTTCCACCTGCAAGTATCCTTTGTGCTCCACATAGATCACAGTCCAATCAAGCACGTGGTTAAGATTAGACACATATTTTTTCAATAAAGATACATGAAATACATTATGAATTCTAATGGATTCATGTAATGAAAGCATGTATGCAACTAGGCCTATCTTCTCTAAAACTTCAAATGACCCACAATATCTTGTTGCAAACTTTGGGCAACTTCCCAATCTTAATGCGCACCTTTTAGTCTTTACTTTTAAAAACACATGCTCACCCACTTTAAATTCCATATGTGTATTGTTTTTATCTGCATAACTATTTTTCCTATCTTGTTCAACCTTTAAATCATGGATGATCTTTACCTTCTGCTCTTCCATTTCCCTTAGCAATTCTGGGCCAATAACTGCTCAATCTGCTAGGTTGTCCCAACTCACTTGCGTGCCTTTCCTTCATACTCCTTTAGTATTGGATCATCTTCAAGACTTGGCTCCTTATCTTTTGTTGGCTCTTCAATATGCACTGCATATATTTGGCATCATTTTCTAAAACTTCTTTTCAGATGCAATGCTGAAATCTCTTTGACATATATATATATATATATATATATATATATATATATATATATNGGAATACCTTGCATTGTCCTTGAATTTCCTTTTTCACCAAGGCATGTGAAAGCCTTGTTGTAGCAATCTAGGACAACATGATGTTTTTCCAGCCAATCCATGCCAATTAAGCAATCATATGACCCAAGTGGTATGATGTTCAAATCTGCCTCAGTGTTAAATCCATTCATGCTAACTGAGCAATCCTTGACATGTTCATTGATTTTCCTCTTGGTTCCAGTGGCTAGATGAACCAACCAAGACTGTTCATGCTCACATCTCTTCAATTTAAACCTTTCAACTATTTTTTGATCTATATAGCTATGACTAGCTCCATAATCAATCAAAATAACTATGGGTTGATTATCAATCTTACCTTATATCTCAATCATGCGAGATTGGTAGTCTAGTTGTCTCTTGTCCAAGGCTGCATAAATCCTTGGCATGCTCCTACCCACATCATCCACTGTATCAACTTCCTAAATATTGTGCATAGTCCTCATCCTATCTCCTTTATGAGGAAAATCCTTATACAAGTGGTCTCCTTCACATCCCCAACACTTTATAGGACACTGCCTTGGCCTTTCCCCCAAGGAATATGGCATTTTATGCTCACCCTGTGTTGAATGTCCTTGCTAATATGCTTAAGAGTTGATCTTGATGAAATGAAACTTGAATCCTTTATTTCTCTGATCCATCTTTCGTTTCTTTTTGTCATCCCAAGCCTTTTGGAAAGCTGGTCTTCCTCTATTTTTCTCATAAAGTTGGTCTCCTAATATTAGTTAGCTCCTTTTATCCTTTACTTTTAAAAACACATGCTCACCCACTTTAAATTCAATATATGTATTGTTTTTATCTGCATAAATCTTTTTCTTGTCTTGTGCAACCTTTAAATTATGCATGATCTTTACCATCTTCTCTTCCATTTCCCTTAGAAATTTTGGCCCAAGAACTACTCTATCTACTAGGTTATCTCAACTCACTTGCATGCTACATTTCCTCCCATGCAAAGCTTCAAATGGGATCATCTTCAATGATGCCTAATACCCATTATTGTAAGCAAAATCAACTAGGTGAAGGTAGTCTTCCCACTTGGAAGGATTGTCCATTGCATACATACTCAACATGTCTTCAATTATCCAGTTAATTCTCTCTTTCTTCTCATCTGACTCTGGGTGATATGCTATACTGAAATTCAAATTAGTCCCAAATCCCTTAAACAATCCCTTCCAAAAGTTGGAAGTGAACTCGAGATCTCTATATGACACTATTTCCTTAGGCACACCATGTAGCCTATCAATTTACTTCATGTAAATCTTTGCTATGTTGGCCGCGTTGTGAGTTGTTTTGATTGGAATAAAATGTGCGACTTTCATAAGCTTGTCCACCACTACCATTATGGGTTCATGTTGCCTTTTTTTTCTTGGCAACTTGGTGATAAAATATATTGTAACTACCTCCCATTTCCATTCAGGAATGGGCAATGTCTGTAACAATATTGTTGGATGTCTGTGTTCAATCTTCACTTTCTGACATTCCATGCACTTGGCTATGCAATCAACCACATCCTTCTTCATTTTAGGTCATAAATACTGGTTTCTTACTGTTGCAATTGTCTTTTGGTCCCCTGGATGTATATCATATGGTACATTGTGCCTCTCCTTCAACATTAAATTTCTCAAATCCTAAGTGTCAGGAACATAAATTATGTCCATGAACAAGAGGACTCCATCCTTTCCCAACCTATAGTCTTTAAATATCAGTGGTACACCTTCTTGCTGCAAGCCTTATGTACCTTGTGCATAATGTTGATCTGATGTTACCACTTCTAAAATTATTCATTTTAAATCTGAAGAATACATGCTAATGGTTTTCCATTCAAAATTTCCTCACACTTAGTAGTCCATTCAAACTTTGTTCCTTTCTTTACAGTGAAGTGACTGGATTTGCAACTTTGAGGAAACCTTCAATGAATCTCCTATAATATCCAGCTAGTCCCCTAAAGGATGTCATTTTAAAAATGTTCTTTGGCACTGATCAACTTTTGATTACTTCAATCTTTTCAGGGTTCACTGTTATGCCTTCCTCTGAGACAATGTGGCCCAAATTATGGATTTTCCTTTGATATAAGTGCACTTGCTTGTCTTGGCATACAATTGATGCTCTCTCAACACTTGTAGCACCATACTCAATATTTTCTCATGATCCTACTTCATCTTGGAGTAGATGAGATTATCATGCAAGAAGACAATAACAAGTTTGTCCAGGTAATCTCTGAACACTCCATTCATTAGACACATAAGTGTAGCCGATGCATTTTTCAAGCCGAATGGCACCACCACAAACTCATAATGGCCATACCTTGTCTTAAATGTTGTCTTGTTGGTGTCTTCTTCTCTAATTCTCACTTGATGGTAACTTGACCTCAAGTCAATCTTGGAAAATATCCTTTCTCCTTTCAATTGATAAAAAAGATCATTGCTCCACAGTAGAGGGTACCTTCTCTTTACAATAACCTTATTCAACTATCTGAAGTCAATCCACAATCTCAGAGTTCCATCCTTTTTCTTTAGAAAGAGAACTAGGGCACCCTAAGGTGAGACACTTGGGTGTATATACCCCTTCTTCAACGATTCTTCTAGTTGCATCTACAACTCTTTCAACTATGACGTGCTCATTCTGTAGGGAGTTTTGGACACCGAGAAAACTCTATGCATTGATTTAATAGATAAGTCTATATCTTTCTTTGGTGGAAATCCTGGAAACTCCCCAAACACATCTTCATACTCCTTTAGTACCAGATCATATTCAAGACTTGGATCCTTGTCTTTAGTTGGCTCTTCCATATGTGCTACCCTTTGAGCCAAATTTAATGATTTATAGGTCAAGTTGACTCCATTAACGACAACAACAACATACAAAAACTTAAATTTAGGGTCTTGACCCCAAATTCGCATGGTTGGACAAAATGGATTTTTACCCAAATCTACACACAGATCTACGTTTTGCTTGTTGTAGAAGACCCATACAAGCTTGGTATTGTAACCAGAGCCCTGATACCACTTTGTAGTGTCCTCAATACTTACCATAAAGTTTTTTATGATACTGTTAACTAAATATATTGCATCAATATTTTCATCATCTAACACATTTTTAAAACATGATGCAACCAATTAAAACCCATACACAACAACATATATTTGCTTAAAACTCAAAGTCCATACACAACAATAAAAACCCATGAATAAAAGTGATAAACGAAAATAAAAACACTTATGTTTTAACATCGAATGAGAAACTAATTATAGGGGAAGGAAATTCCTCCCAAACGTAGATTTTTTGCTCCAAATATTAGTAGCAAATCACCCTTGAGCTGGGGCTACATTTCCACAAAAGAGGGTGTCTCTCACAACCCAATTCACTCCCACAACCATCTAGTTTTCCTACAACTATCACAATCCTCCAACTCTCTTCCCCTCAACTTGTGCAACCCAAGGAATTGGGATCCCTCTTCACTCGAAATAGTCCCTAAGGCCTTCCCACTTCCCTCCAGGGCTCCAACACAAGCTTGGCTAGGAATATCTATTATTGGGGACTCCAGGGATGCTAGTTGCCCCAATAAAACTAACAGAATAACCCATTGTTAAAGGGAAAATATCTCACATAGAAAACTCCTTATCTACAATCCTAACAACCTGCTTCTTCGTGCAACAAGAGATCCAACAAGTTTCCCATAACACCTACTATGGCTTCCTTCAAGCTCCAATGCTCTCCACTTCCTTGCTGCACAAAAAACTGCATTAAAAAATTGCTTACAATGGCCATTTGAATTTTTCGTTTATCCATGAGAGTTTATTCACATTCATCAAGGTTGATTGTGCTTAGCCCCCATGCTCTCATAACTATGGGATGTGACTTTTCCCACCAAGCCCTCTTACATGTGTTTATTCATTGGGCCCTCATACACTCAAAAGGAAATTAGAAGGTCCATTGAAAGTAATAATTTTAGGAAAGCGGGTTGGAATTAATACCCATGAATAATTCCCCCCCTTCGACCTCTCTCTTGGACATTCTTATAGATTCTCCCTCTCTTGTGGAAACTTAGTCCCCAATTACTCTGTCTCTGTCCACCTGCAACCAACATCACATTTATATTATTATTATGGTCATATACAATGTTTACAATTATATATTTTAGCCCACAACCATACATCATATTTAATTACACATCGCTAAAATGAGGATTATAAATGGGGATGTTACATCTTCTTTGGAAACTTTGACCATGAGGTTTTCATTCTCTCTGATATTTATAAACTGAAGGAATAAACTAGTAACCTAAAGGATATCATCAATAATTACCCGACATTATTCTTGAAACAAATGTTTGAAATGAGTCGTGCACACCTCTACAATTTCCTCAAAAGAAGTGGCCTTTGTACCATCAAGTTTTCCAATGGCCCAAATGGTTTTTAGGGATTTTCGTCAATTTTAAAATTTGTGTAAAAATTTTGTATTCTCACCTCTAGCCTGTAGCTAAAGAGCTATGCTTTTGATTCTCCACTCCTTTTCCTTATTTAAGAGAATTTTCCTTCTGTCCTTTTCAAGCACTTTGAACTCTTGTTTTTGTTTATTAAACAAAGGGCCTTATCCTTCCTTCCCCCCCCAAGCTTGAATCTTTGATCCAATGGCTTGTAACTCTCAATCTTCTCTATGCCTCCTTTCCTTATTCCAATCTATAACAACTCACTTGGCTCTTTTTATATTTCCAAGAAATTCGAGAGAGGGGGAGTCCAATTGGTTAGGGTTGAAGGGCATCCATGAAGATCGAGTGACTTCAATAAAGGACGATTCCTCCATCAAACATGGGTTTAATTTAAAAGGATAAGAGTGCTTCTTGGGGCTGCGAACTAGGTCAAGAATAGTAGGACTATGGTCTGAGTCACCAATAGAAGAAACCCACCAACTGTTAAAACACTAATAATAAGTTAGTTGGTTAGTTAACTTAACCTAACTGTTATACAGTTACATGATAGTTATGGTATTTTGTATTATATATGTACATCTATGTACATGATTATTTATAGAAGCATTGATGAATAGAGTATGCCTTTTCTGCCATTGTTTAGTTATCTCCGTTCATCATGGTTTCTTGATTGCTTCTATTATTTCCATTATATTTATGCTCTTTTCTTCATTATGAATCTAACAGTGGTATCAGAGCATGTAGATGATCTTAGAGACCTGCTAGTTTATAAGTTCGTATTCCCTGGCTATGGTTCGATTTACTCTTTCCAATGTCGAGCTCGCATTATCGAGATGCGTCTCATTCTGAACCAAACTCTTCTCTGAGTTTAGGGGAACTTTAAGAAGTGGCCCGTGGGTTTCAAACCTGCAACGTAGACGGTGGGCATCCAAAACGTCACAAAAGGTTGTGGTATCGAAGCTCCAGACCAACAAAACTATGCCGTAGTTTCATCCAAAGAAAGCAGTGGCCTGTGAAAGATACTCTTGCTGGAGATTGAATGCTAGTTGAGATCATATGGTAAAGGTACCATTTTAATTATTTTCGGATTATAGAAGTCATATTTCCGCTGGAAAATTCCGAGTAAATTTGAAATCTTGTTCTTGAAAACAGTCCTTTAGTTGTTTGGTTGGAAATGGAAATGATAAGTCTTTCTCCCATTGATCTAACAACCTTCAGACAAACTGAAAATCATTGATGTCTATACATCCTCTCAGCCATTTGGCCATGTGAAACATGAATTTGTAGTATACACATTTTGGGCTATTCGAAGTTGGTTGTCGCCCTCTTTCTTGGCAGATACCTTTAATTCCTTTAGGTTTTCAAATCAAAAATTGTACTATGTACTTTGGTTTTGAGCACAAGTCATCCATTCCCGATCTCTCTTGAAAATTTTCCATTAACCTTGAAACCCGTTGTATAAAAGACCTGCGATTTGCTTCAGAATTGCGTGAAGTGTAAAGACCTGTGATTTGCTGACTTGTAAACGAAGTCCTCTTGATGTGTGTGTGCCTGAAGAAGCTTATGACCTTGTTGGGATGATCTTAAGATGTATACAAAGGTTTATTTCATGAATTTCTTTGTGCAAAAGAGATCTCATCAGATTTGTTAAGAGTTGAAGATAATTTGACAGTAAAAAGGAAGAGATTTGGGTTCGTTTGGTAGAGGTCAAATACAAAAGCCTTTTTAAAATGATACATATCTTTTGAAAGTTGGAAGTGAAGATCGTTGGAAATGAATGATACAACAAATAATTTTTGAGGCAATGAGTTTTTTATATTTAAATTTGATTTAACTTCCAAGAAAGTCACATCAAATTCCAATTTATTAATGATTAAATAACATAAGAGTTAAAGTTAATCTTTATGAGGTATATTTTCAATGCCCTAGTTTGGGTGATGATGCTTCATGGTAAATTTTACCAAACCTTATGATAAAGAAAGCAAGCAAAAGGAAAATTGAACATAAGGAGTTATAAGAATGTTTGCAAATACAAAATTGTTTGTAATTGGAGTTATAAGGTTTGTTATTTATTTGAAGATTTTTTTTTTGTGAAGATGCTATAAGGAATTTTTTGGAAGTTATAAGGTGGTTGTAAAGGTGTTATAAGGGGCCCAACAAATTGCATATTTGTCTTTGCATTCTTGACCCACCCGAAATTGAATAAGGGGGTCTTAGGATCTTTGTGTGCGTTATTGGTTATCTCGTAGTTTTTTGACATTCATGCAACAAACTGTAGTTTTTTGGCATTCATGCAACGGACAATCGCTCTTGGCATGCACAACAGGATACAAAATTGAATTTTGTGGCATCAACATACAAGCATCTCTCTTCCATATTTTGCATAATGGCAAGAATTGAAGAACTATTTACAATATTGCGCACATTAATTAACTCAACTACAGAATCTACAATTGCAATAAACAAGTGCACTCTTAGTACAGTGATTACTTGTTTACAAGTAACACACAAGAAGATTGATATGTTCAAACATCAAAACAAGTTGTTGTCTGATGAGTTAAGTTTGCTTCGACACCAACAATGTGATTACAACAACCAAAATGGCATCAAGGATACATTCAGTTGACTAGTGATGACAATCATAAACATGAAGATGAGTTGAATAAAGTCCCTATGTCAGAAACAGTTGTGGATAAATGTATTATTCGACCATGGGAAGAATTACGATTTAAATGAAATCGATATGGACTAGGATATGTACAGGATGCTGACAACCTTTTTCATTTTCCTAATTATAGCGAACCTGTTTGCTTTGTGAGTGGAGGTTTTTTGAATGATGATAAGACGACATAGCTTGCGGATATTGGTAAGGAATAGGTACATGATATAGCTGATGATGATGTTACTAATCGGTCAGATAAAGAACCCATACAGTGAAAACACTGTCATCAGTTTGGCCATGATAAGTCAAACTGTTTTGATCTTCACCGATGCAAATTTTGTGGGAAGACAAATCATCCCTCAGTAAGGTGTCAAAAGCGCAAGTGGAAACAGATTCATTTTGAATGGTTAGGGAATTGGCATTGGCATTTGGAAGCCAATTTATTGGAGCAGTCTTATCACCGGATTTATACACAAGTACAATCGTACTTGATTGGAGATATTTCTACAGTTGATGGACATGAATGTTTTTCAAGATTTGCTGATTTAGGGTATGATCGAGGCCCAGTTGATGTAGTCTTCTGAGTTGAAGATCGAGTCTTCAGACTCCGCCGAAAGACAATTTGATGTGCTGGATCTCTTCTTGGCCATACTTGCGAATGACGATCAAGGGAATTGGAACCACTTGTCCCTGACAGGGGGGAAATCTAGTTGAGTTAGGTTCCAAGTTTGATTTTGAGTCAGGTTCCAAGTTTGAT
>ML791300.1:101115-115043 GCA_009831015.1 Picea engelmannii
GATTGTGCAAATAAAAAAAGTACCATAGCAACGAGTGATTCTTAAACAATACACATATAAATGTATATGATAGAACCTAGAACCTATTAGAAGACATCTGTGGACGAGTATGAATTAATTATTTAAATTTAAAGATCATAACAAATATGAAATCTTAAGTAAGGCTGAAAATGTAAGTACTCACAAACTTTGCAATCAACCCTTTTATTCCTTGTCATGGTGTCTTATGTGCTGAATGGGTTCCATTATCTTTTCTTTTCGCCAACAAAACAATTGAAAATTAGTATTTCATATGATAATTAAATTCGATGTACATAAAAGAATAAATGAATGATTACATACCTCTGATGCACATTGTTGTTGTGATGCGTCTTCGTGTGATGCAATTATGTTCATTTCTTTTAACATCTCCTTGTACACTTTTTCGGACATCCCTACCAGTGTGTATTGGATTTCCCCTCGTTTTTCGCTTGGAATTTTCATAATCTTTCTAAAAAATGAAAAAACACGATATATATATTTTTAAATGGACATGAAAGTAAATATAGCAGAAAAAATTAAATTGGTAAATTTTGGAACATATTATAGAAAAACATGTTTTGTAATAATACCTTTTAAATGTAATAAGATACATGGAGCAATATCAGAGTGGGGCATATGGACGTGTCTTAGGGTTTTTGTAGCCTTCCTCAAAGTAGGAGGACAAGTGGCAGTTTTTTTCAGGTGTAAAGGTCCCAATCATGGAGGGTATTGTCATTTAGTGGACTATTCGAAGGACTCCCTAATAAAATCTGTTTTTTTTGCGTCATCGAAGCATTTTGTTTACAATATATCGTCCAACGATAAAGGTGAGGCATGTGCAAGGAATGAGTATGAAATTACTTCACATGATATCTCCTCCTTGGATCTGGAAAGATCTAGATATGTCTTTATTTTTCACGATCGGGGCAATCAAAGGAAGTATTTCCACACGACGGGAGGCCTTTGCTTGTCCAGAGCACTCACTTGACGGTGTTACACACCTTTCTATAGACATACCTATTAATTTTCCGAAGATATTGCAGTCTTGTGCTGAGGATAACGAGGGTGTTAACGACACATCTAGTTTTATCAGCAAAAATCTTACCCTTTTTGAGTTCCAGGGTGGTGGGTGTTCAAAGGAGGAGGGTTTTAAACGTAAGTGATGATGGGCGGTTTGATCCCATGGTAGCAGTGTTGAGTTGGTCATGGAATGGGACTTCAGATTAAAACATATTGAAGATCTTGAGGGTCGAGCACTGGTTGGTATGTTTAATTGCTACAAACTCTCTATTGATACCCTATCTACGTGGATGGATCTTCATTGGAAGTGAATGTTGGGTTATTCTCCTATTTTTCACCTGTTATCACAGAGTTGGATAGGGTTCATATTTTGTGTAAAAGAAGATGCCTAAAAAATCTTGGTTGCAAGATGGTATTTGGACCGTCAACTTCTGTGTGCAAAGCCATGGCACCCTCTTTTTTATGCCAAGGAGGAGGTATTGTTTAGTTTCTCGATCTAGATTAAGTCGCCAAACTTGCCTTTAGATTTTTGGTCTGATGAGGGTCTAAAGGCTATTGGGGAGGCCTTGGGATCTTCTAATACTTCTAGTATCAATTATAAATCCAACCTGCATAGATTTGTGGCTCTAATTCTAGTGGCCATGGACTCTTTGCAGGGTCTTTTTAATCAATAAACTTAGTTTGTGTGGACAAGAAATATACTCAATCACTAGATTATATCAATATCTCATTTAGATGAGCCATGTGCCATCGCATCAGGCATATCTTGGCTAGTTGTTTGCTTGATTTTCGGAAAAAAAATCATGGTAATCCACCTTCTCGTGGTATTTCGAAGGGTGATGGTTCTTCAAACAAAAATGAGGAGGCTCAACCTGGTTCTGAACGTTGTGTCACTCGAGATCCTTTTCAGGAGCATGTGAATCTAGTTCCATCCATGAAGTGGGTTGATGAGCTGACATGTCTTAATAGTGTTAATGATATTGTTCAATTAAAAGAAGGAAAAGCGTCTGGGATTGTGGGAAATAGGCTTCCATATTTTTTCAACAAGGACCTCGAATTGATAGTGTCCCAATGGAGCAATCTTGAAACTATTTGGACTAAGAGTTCTCCCTGGTTTGGTTTCTTTGATAAGTTAAGCAGATCCTCTCTCCCTCTTCACTCATCTACTCTCTCTTTCCTAGGTCTACTTTTGAGCAAAAGAAACAATGTTTTCTACCTGCTGTCAAGGAGCCTGCTCCTATGGATCCACCTCTGTGCCCTTTAGGCGGATCCTTTGCTATTGATTTAGGAAAAGACTTGGATAACTCTTCAAGTCGATCTATCTACCTCTGAAAGGCCTCCTCCTTAGAATCCTTGACTACCTATTGGTTAAGTCTCTCACTTCTTACTCTTCTTGGGTTGAACCAAGTTCAGATTTGAACAAGTTTCCAACAAAACCCTCTAAAACTATCGACCATCCTGGTAAACCAGAAGGTAACGTTGCGCATAGAGTGCACAACACAGTCTCACATGAGATAGTTTTATGGGTGACTACAATACCCAGGTGATTGCAATCTAGGAATGAGTGGGGATCTGGGAGTGTATTCTATCTTTCTTTATGCATTAAACTTGTCCCTGATTCTAGTAATTCTAAGATTCATTCATCTTTTAACCTTATGTATGCATGCTAATACATCTAGTTATTAATTCATTCATAAACTAATCATTGACAAAAAGTAAACATTAAAAAACAATCACACATAACACAAGTTTTACCATGGTTCACCCCCTCCTGGACTATGTGGACAAATATTTGGCTTCTCTGCTCTTTTATTTAGTCTGCTGCAAAATCTGGTGTTACACGCATTACATATTCAATCATACAATCATGATGAGGTTAAGGATCCTCTGTGAGGTGGAATAGATCACACCAGGATCCTCAACCTGTGAACTAACCCTCAAAATCTACCTTAACTCTTCTACAACCTCAGTACAATCGACATTCTCTCAAATCAACTATTCCACAAAAAACCAGACAACAACAACAACAACAATTATCAACAATCTTTAGCCACTTCACCAATAATAAATGAACCCCTAACCTAGACCTCCTAGGTTATTACTTATACTATTTTACAGGCTTATAGCCATTACAATCCTTATCAAAAACCCTAAACCTATCATGGTTAGGCTTGTCTGCCTCCTCGCCACGTTCCTTTTCCTCTTGCATGCTGTTTTTCCTTATTTTTATGCATGTTGCTTTCTTGCCACTTGTTGCACATGCTCCAAAATTAGGTCTTTCCTCAAAATAGGCCTATGCCCAATAGGCCCCCAACAGTGACATGTGGCTCGTCCCAAGCCACTTAGGTGATGCATGCTCCCTAAACAACCTCTACCAAGATGTGAACTTTTCCTTCTAGTTCTTCCCCTTTTTCTCTCACCCGCACAACTTTTCTTGTAAGCTCTTCTACACTCTATTCTGTGATATGTTCCTTGAGGAATTTTGCGCTCTCAACATGATTCTGAACCATTTTTTTTTTCTCCTCCTCCAATTTTGCAATTGTTTGTGCTTCTTTTTTTTGGAGAGGTTCTAACTGGGCTTGCCTGGCCTGCTTGTTATTCTGTGTAGTCTTCAATTCTGTCTGTAGGGTCTTCATCTCTTGTGTGCCCTTCAACCGCTCTGTGATGCTCATGGACTTTTGTCATTGCTTCAACTCCTATATTGCAGTGTTTATTTCCTCCTCTTGCTGGTCTAATTGTTGGAACTTATCATCTTCCTCCAAAGTCGTCCACAGTTGTGCGGTCCTGTCAAAAAATTGTGTGACCTTTTGAGATTCATTCTCCATTATTTCCACTTGTAAAGCTGCCTGCTATTCCCTTTCGACTGTGACTTTAGGAGGGGTGGTGGGTGTTATTTTTTCTTTGAGATCCTCAATCTCCTTTTTGTAGTTTTTGAGCGTTTGCACAATGATTTGAATGTGTTCTTCTGCATTGCTCGTGGGTTCCTGCGTGCCATCTATAATTCTTGTGAAGACTTCCTTCAACATCTACTCTAAGTTATCTGCGCGCTACTTCTCCTCTTGTGTCTCCAATTTTACCTGCTCTACCACTAGTTTTAGTGCCTCCTTGCCATTTCTAGCTGTTTGCAATTCTGTTGTGTCTGTTCTAGCTCATGATTACACTTCCTACGCGACACTGACTTGCAGCCTGTACAATGCCTTTGTTTGTATCGAGCTAGTACCAACTGTACCTGCACCAAGTCTTTGAGTGGTGTCTGAGCTATAACATCATCAACCTACTGTTGGATTACTGAGAGGGGGGGTGAATCAATAATAACGTAATTATAATTCTTTTTCTTCAAATGTTATATCAATGTAGAATTATTATCCAATAATGAGCAGTAATAAATAAACAATCACACACATACACAGTACACTAGTGTTTTACGTGGAAACCCAAATCAGGAGAAAACCACATAATGCTTTTTCTTATATGTATTGAAGAATTACATTCATTGGAAGCACCAACTTCCTTTGTTTTCCAGTTGCAACTGGAAGGAGGCTCCAACCCCCTAGTTTTTCAGGCTACAACCTGAGGGAAGCTCCAACTCCCCAATTCTCTGGCTACAACCAGAAGGAGGCTACAACCCCCAATGTTCTACGGCTTCAACCAGAAAGTGGCTACAACCACCTGTCCTTGCCCCGTCCTACCACCTTGAAGTAGAAGTAGAATGATGGAACCACTGTCACACTATCACTGTGAGATATACTGCTGTAAACCTGTACCAATAAATCTGAACCATGCATCAACCATGCATCAACCTGTGCCTCAACCTGTAATCAACCTGTACCATAAACAAGTGCATCAACCATACACCAACCTGTAATCAACCTGTACCATAAACAAGTGAATCCAACCATGTACCAAGTATGTACCAATCATGTGTCAACTACTCATCAACTATGACTCATCAATATGTACCAATATCATCAACTATACACCTCATGTATGTGCCAACTCATCAACTACTTGTCTCAACCATGTACTCAACATGTACCTCAACCAAAAGCCCTCATCAATTTCATCATCCAAATCTGATTTGTAACTCTGTAATAGACCTAGTGTATATGATCACATTCCTGCAAACCTTCCTTAACTTTAACAACAAGAGACTAGCATTTTCATCAAACTTTTCTTTATTCTCACAAGACTAGTTTTGGATTAGTCAACAACCCTAACTTGAAGTAATCATAACTTTGAACCTGTAATGTATAAATATCTGAAACTGATACACAATGTTCTTCAGTGTGTTTTATGCAATTACTCCAAGTTTCACTACTTGGAACCTCTTAGAAAAGGAGTTATAGCAAAAATGACATACCTCGCTGAATTCTAGCTTATTCTAGAGAGTGACCTTGTAGAGCGTGCCCCGCACAAAATATTTGATGAATTGATCTGAAAATTAGAAAGAACCATCAAAAGAATTTATCCTTCCTTGCATTTCAGCCTTCTTTTCTTCACTTTCCTCATAATTTCGGGTTAGATATCCTTTGGTTACCTCAGACACCTATAGATAATCAATATGCTCAAGTGTAATTCAAATGAGAGAGCCTTGCCTCTTATTTATACTCTCCAAGTAGCTTCCTTAAAAACATCTTCTAGGTGATGTGGGGTTCTGCTGCTCCTCTTCCAGATAATCATCAAAGTCAGGGGGAAAAAGAGCTTCTCCAACTTGCAGAAATGGAACTATCCCCCGCTCCTCTATTTCGACCCCAAATGTAAACACATCATGGGAAATCTTGTGAAGGAAAAGAGAACAATCCTCTTCCACAAATACCTCTTCATCATTTTGATCCGAGACAACCAGCTCATCGGGGGCAGATGCTGACACATCCCATAAATCTTCAATAATCTCTTCAAAAGAGCTGCTCAAATCATCTGCCTTGAAGACTGGAAAATCCTCTCCGTTGCCTTCAGATTCCAACCTTCCATGTTGGGCAGTGAGAGATTTCGCCTGCTCTATCAGTTCACTCAGAGCATATTCTTCCCCCAGTCTTCTATCCTTATAGCCCTCATCATCACAGCCTTCATCAGACATAATCATATCTGGGAGGATTTCTTCTTCTTGGCTCTCCCATGGGTCAGATTCATAATGACCATAAACAGGACCCGTGGGAAAGCTTTGTTCATAATCGCCTTCAGTAGAGCTGCTAAGGGCCTCTGCTACAAAGGATGGGAAATCCTCAACACATTGTTCAACTTCCCACCTGTCAAGTCTGGCAGTGATAGATTTTACCAGCTCCATAACTTCGCCCGAAGCATCTTCTTCCTCTCCGGGATATTCATAATCATCCATTGAAGAGATACCAAAATACTCTGTACATCGCTCAGCTTTCCACCTGTCAAGTCTGGCAGTGATAGATTTTACCAGCTCCATAACTTCGCCCGAAGCATCTGAATGGGGAGGAGAAATGAATGATTTCTGATCCAGGTCATCAGGATCATCCTCATAGCCTACATAAGAGACAACTCTATCTTGTATACATTTGTTGTAGTATCCCTCACAACAACTATGAAAAATCAACTCAGAGGGATAAAGCTCCTGACAATAGGCAGTGAAGGCTGCATGGAATTCACTGAGTGAAGAAATGCTAGCAGGGGGTAAAGAATGATACCATTTATGCGCATCCCCTGCTAACAAGAACATGAACATCTTCAGTAATACATCCTCATGATGTATCTCCCACTGACGCACGAGTTCATGAAACTCGCTGAGGTGCTGAGCAGGGTTGTCCCCTTCACATTTGCCAAATCTGGGCAAATAATCGCCCCATTCATTCAGAGAGGGGACAACATTAGGAAAACCAGGAATAGCAGAAAAATCAAAAGGAGCAAACCTGCGAGCCAGGATCTTCTCCATCCGAACCAGTGGAGTCGCCAATCGATCCTCGAATCATGGAGTCACTAGGTGAAAGATGTGCAGCTTTGAATGTGTCTGGTCCTTGTTCACCATCAAAGGCCATCTCCTAAAGTTCTTGTTACCCCAAGAATCTTTTCAGGCTGAGAAAGCATCTGCTGAAACCTTCTCGAGAAATCTCTTTAGGGTCAACTTTCAGGTGTGCTAACAGTAGCCACAACTGAAACAGTGATGTGGAAACCCTGGAGTTGCCACAGTGGAGTCTCCAGGTGCATAGTAGCAATCTTTAAGGGATATGATGTCTGATGCACCTTCAGAATCAGAGGCTCAATGTCGTTTTGCCCAGGGAAAATCTTCAACTTCATCCCCGACAATGGCGCCAGAAATGTTAGCGTCGGAAGTCACTCCTGGATTGCATCAGGAGCAGAGCCCGACGCCCATCGGTTTTTTATGTCACAATAGTTTTTAATGGGTGATCAAATGGGTAGAGACTTGGGAAGATATCACTCAAACTCAGGGACTGGGTCCGACATGCGAGGAACAAAGGAGGTCTTGATCTAACTTCAATCAGTGGGTTGATTTGAAAATGAGCAGGTTGAAGACTTGGTGAGGGGAGTGGACAAACTACCTCAGGCAACAGGCCTTTCAGTAATTTGTAGAAGAAAAACTCTGAATGCGAGATCCTTTGGTTCAGATCTTCAAGGAACTGAGAGGGGGGACTTGACTGGATTCTCCAATTCCAAGTCGTTCAACGCTAAGAAAATCACAGGGACCGATTAGAAACAGTGCAACTGTTACAATAATCAAACTCTACATCATCCTATAACAGTTACCGCTCGACTGGATTCTCCAATTTCGAGCCGTTCTAATACAACGTAAACAAAGATGCGAAATAAAAGCTGACATTCATAAGACA
The DNA here is from genome assembly GCA_009831015.1 of Picea engelmannii. Taxonomy (NCBI): domain Eukaryota; kingdom Viridiplantae; phylum Streptophyta; class Pinopsida; order Pinales; family Pinaceae; genus Picea; species Picea engelmannii. Next base: position 108,969 of record ML791300.1, read on the forward strand.
AGAAGTCTCAAGAGTCTAGATATAACTAGGAAAACAATGCTTCATTAAAGTTTACCACCGGGAGCCTTGCTCAACCATCGATACTTCCAAAAATGGCGAAAACGCCTACATATACTAAAAAACAACAACATCAACAAAAAACAAGATGCTGCATTAAAAACATTTCATCTGCATGTATTCTGACAGTCTGTGCATGCAGACTCTGGCCGATCGTGCACCCAAGACTTGGTGTCCCCTCGGCCGAATTTGGACGGGTAACTTTCGTCAAACGCTGCCTTAACTACGCATGGCTCCTGCAGGGGAGATAGCAACAACATTAAAGGCCAACATGGTGCACACAGACTTTTTTATGGTCAGATGAGGACCGACCATGACCTTTTGGAGAAAATCAGTGTACAGGACCATCTCGGGCAGACTGTCTGCCGGAACCTCCATATCTTGCACTTAATGCATGAAGAGAGGTTTCAACCACTCTTCCTTACCTTCATTTACTTCAAGCAAAAACCAGGCTTGAGGTCGGATCAAATGACACCCGGAGAACGCGATGAACCTTTCGACGAATGGAGCCAACACCTTTGGCCCCCTTTGCACAACTATTTTATTTCCCAGGTGACCATGGTCTGTGACCTTGCATTTACTCTCAAAGGAGCTTTCGACGTTCGCGAATAGGAAGGGGCTGATTCTTACTTCTTGAAATCACGATGAGCGAAACACTGAGATGGCTTAATCTGGCACCACACGTCCCTCTAGATCTGACGACTCTAAACTCTCTTGACGATGCTGTGGGCCCGGGTCCCGAACACTCCCGACACCTCGCGCATCGGGAATATGACGATACTGCACCTTGCGCATCGAAATTGCGATGGGCAAAATGACGAGGACCCTAATCGCGTGCCAGGTGTCTCCTATGGATGGACGACCGAGATCACTCCGTAATACTGCGGGCCCAGCTTTGGGTGCCTTCGACGCTTTCTGGGTTCAGGGTTTCGAGATGAGAAATGATATGGAACTTTTGTCCTTTGAATCCACGACTGCCGAAAAGCCAACGTGACTAGATCACACACCACGCGCCTTCTGGGTGGGCGGCTGAGATTCTTCCTTGCATACAATATGGGCGCGATGTGTTTGCGCTAATTTCGGTGCAACTCTGCTAACGACGATTTCCTGCCAACCGTTGATCTACTCCTTTGGATGAATCCTGACCGTTGAGATCAGACTGCTCGCTCGCTTGATTTTTAGCCTGAAATGGGGCTTTACGTGCTATGGTTGGGCATTCTTCGTGCAACCTGCAGACCTGGATGCTCTCGAGCCCAAGACAAAAATTGTTGCTAACATTAGGCTCCATGGGGGATAGAGTCGTCCCTGTGATGCTCTAAGAACTCATTCCGCAGCTTCAGTGCCTTGTTGTTGGGCTATGGAGTCAGGCTCAAAACATCCCGCTGTTGAAAATACAAGCCGAAAAATAAAAGTAACAAAATAAAAATACATGCTCAAAGGAGCTTATTTATATACAATCCTAAACTAATAAAACACTTTACATGGGGCTAGGTGAAAGCAGACTTCCACCATAGCCAATCAAGTAACTTCCTGAAGGGAAGCTCTTTCCTTCTGTCAGTGACCACAAACAGTTGATGTAACCATGACCGCAGGACGGTTACACTCTTCAACTTCTCCTTACAAGCTGAAGCTGAGATGGGATATGGCGGCTCCAAAGCATAAGGGAAATGCCATTCCATATATTTGCTGATAGGGTCATCAAATGAGTGGCCAATTCTAGGAAATTGACGACAGACAACCTCTTCTGCTACACAATTGTTCACATGGGGCCGAACATCTCTGATAAGCACAGGCAGGTGAATAACTGAAGTGGGCTCGCTGATCACAGGTGGCGACTGCTCACTGACTGGTTCTAAACAAAGGGCAGACTGCTCCTCTGGTTCTTTTTCCTCTTCTTGGCTTTCCCCCGGGTCAGATTCGTATTCATCATAAACAGGCTCCCCGGGTAAATTATGCTCTTCCTTGTACTGCTCAGCGTCTCTTGAAAGACTGAGATGGCTGATTTCCTCGTGATAATTTTCCTTAGTGAGCAAAGGACAAGGTTCTGCGACCTGCTTTTGGAAATCCAGCATATCAAGCTCAGACTCTGATTCGTAACTGTCATAGGTGGTCTGGCTGCTCTGATAAGCAAAAGGTGATGTGGGGTTCTGCTACTCCTCTTCCAGATAATCATCAAAGTCGGGGGGGAAAAGAGCTTCTCCAACTTGCAAAAATGGAACTATCCCCCGCTCCTCCGTTTTGACCCCAAATGTAAACACATCATGGGAAATCTTGTGAAGGAAAAGAGAACAATCCTCTTCCACAACTACCTCTTCATCGTTTTGATCTGAGACAACAAGCTCATCGGGGGCAGATGCTGACGCATCCCAGAAATCTTCAATAATCTCTTCAAAAGATATGCTCAAATCATCTGCCATGAAGACTGGAAAATTCTCTCCGTTGCCTTCAGATTCCAACCTTGCATGTTGGGCAGTGAGAGATTTCGCCTGCTCTATCAGTTTGCTCAGAGCATCTTCTTACCCCAGTCTTATATCCTTACAACCCTCATCATCACAACCTTCATCAGACATAATCATATCTGGGAGGATTTCTTCTTCTTGGCTCTCCCATGGGTCAGATTCATAATGACCATAAACATGACCCATGGGAAAGCTTTGTTCATAATCGCCTTCAGTAGAGCTGCTAAGGGCCACTGCTTCAAAGGATGGGAAATCATCAACACATTGTTCAACTTCCCACCTGTCAAGTCTGGCAGTGATAGATTTTACCAGCTCCATAACTTTGCCCAAAGCATCTTCTTCCTCCCCGAGATCTTCATAATCATCTATTGAAGAGATACCAAAATCCTCTGTACATCGCTCAGCTTCCCACTTGTCAAGTCTGGCAGTGATAGATTTTACCAGTTCCATAACTTCACCCGAAGCATCTGAATGGGGAGGAGAAATGACTGATTTCTAATCTATGTCATCAGGATCATCCTCATAGCCTACATAAGAGACAACTCTATCTTGTATACGTTTGTTGTAGTATGCCTCACAACAACTATGAAAAATACACTCAGAGGGATAAATCTCCTGACAATAGGCAGTGAAGGCTACATGGAATTCAATGAGTGAAGAAATGTTAGCAGGGGGTAAAGAATGATACCATTTACATGCATCCCCTGCTAACGAGAAAATGAACATCTTTAGTAATACATCCTCATGATGTATCTTCCACTGACGCATGAGTTCATGAAACTTGCTGAGGTGCTGAGCAGGGTTGTCCCCTTCACATTTTCCAAATCTGGGAAAATAATTGCCCCATTCATTCAGAGAGGGGACAACATTAGGAAAACCAAGAATAACAGAAAAATCAAAAGGAGCAAACCTACGAGCCATGATATTCTCCATCCGAACCAGTGGAGTCTCCAATCGATCCTCGAATCATGGAGTCGCCAGGTGAAACATGTGCAACTTCAAATGTGTCTGGTCCTTGTTCACCATCAAAGGCCAGCTCCTAACGTTCTTGTTACCCCAGGAAGCTTTTCAGGCTGAGAAAGCAGCTGCTGAAACCTTCTCGAGAAAGCTCCTTAGGGTAAGCTTTCAGGTGTGCTAATAGTAGCCACAACTGAAATAGTGATGTGGAAACCCTGGAGTCGCCACAGTGGAGTCACCAGGTGCACAGTAGCAATCTTTAAGGGCTCTGATGTCTGATGCACCTTCAGAATCAAAGGCTCAATGTCGTTCTGCCCAGGGAAAATCTTCAACTTCATCCCCGACAACGGTACCAGAAATGTTAGCGTCGGAAGTCACTCCTGGATTGCATCAGGAGCAGAGCTCGACGCCCATCAATTTTTTATGTCACGGTAGTTTTTAATGGGTGATCAAATGGGTAGAGACTCGGGAAGATATCACTCAAACTCAGGGACTGGGTCCGGCATGTGAGGAACAAAGGAGGTCTTGATCTAACTTCAATCAGTGGGTTGATTTGAAAATGAGAAGGTTGAAGAATTGGTGAGGGGAGTGGACAAACTACCTCAGGCAACAGGCCTTTCAGTGATTTGTAGAAGAAAAACTCTGAATGCGAGATCCTCTGGTTCAGAGCTTCGAGGAACTGAGAGGGGGGACTTGACTGGATTCTCCAATTCCAAGTCGTTCAGCGCTAAGAAAATCACAGGGACCGATTAGAAACAGTGCAACTATTACAGTGATCAAACTCTATATCATCCTATAACAATTACCGCTCGACTGGATTCTCCAATTCCGAGTCGTTCTAATACATCGTAAACAAAGACGCGAAAGAAAAACTGACATTCATAAGACAAGAAGTCTCAAGAGTCCAGACGTAACCAGGAAAATAATGCTTCCACCTTAACTACGCATGGCTCCTGCAGGGGATATAGCAGCAACATTAAAGGCCAACATGGTGCGCACAGACTTTTTTCTGGTCAGATGAGGACAGACCATGAACTTTTGGAGAAAATCAGTGTACAGGACCGTCTCGGGCAGACTGTCTGCCGGAACCTCCATATCTTGCACTTAATGCATGAAGAGAGGTTTCAACCACTCTTCCTTACCTTCATTTACTTCAAGCGAAAACCAGGCTTGAGGTCGGATCAAATGACACCCGGAGAATGCGATGAACCTTTTGACGAATGGACCCGACGCCTTTGGCCCCCTTTGCGCAACGCTTTTATTTCCCAGGTGACCACGGGCTGTGACCTTGCGTTTACTCTCAAAGGAGCTTTCAGTGTTCGCGAATAGGAAGGGGATGATCCTTACTTCTTGAAATTGCGATGAGCAAAATGCCGAGACGGCTTAATCTGGCGCCACACGTCCCTCTAGATCTGACAACTCTAAACTCTCCCGACGATGTTGTGGGCCTGGGTCCCGGACACTCCCGACACCTCGTGCATCGGGAATATGATGATGCTGCACCTTGCGCATCGAAATCATGATGGGCGAAACGATGAAGAGCCTAATCGCGCGCCAGGTGTCTCCTGTGGATGGACGGCCGAGATCGCTCCGTAATACTGCGGGCCCAGCTTTGGGTGCCTTCGACGCTTTCGGGGTTCGGGGTTTCGAGATGCGGAATGATATGGAACTTTCGCCCTTTGAACTCGCGACTGCCGAAAAGTCGACGTGACCAGATCACACGCCATGCGCCCTCTGGGTGGGCGGCTGAGATTCTTCCCCACATACAATATGGGCGCGATGTGTTTGCGCTAATTTCGGTGCAACTCCGCTAACCGTGATTTCCCGCCAACTGTCAATCTGCTCCTTTGGATGAATCATGACCGTTGAGATCAGACTGCTCGCTCGCTTGATTTTTAGACTGAAATGGGGCTTTACGTGCTACGCTTGGGCGTTCTTCGTGCAACCTGTAGACCTGGATGCTCTCGAGCCCAAGACAAGAATTGTCGCTAACACCTGTCATCATCACTACCAAAAATAATATCATCAACATAAACTTCAATTAATAAAATATTACCTTGACTTACCTTGATGTAGAGGTTGCTGTCTGCACTTCCTTTTCTGAACCCTGCTTGCTGCAGATACTTATCCAGACTAGAGTACCATGCTCTAGGAGTCTGTTTTAGACCATACAAGGCCTTCTTTAATTTACACACATAGTCTATGTTCTCTGACAACTGAAATCCTTCTGGTTGTTCAATGTAGACTTCTTCTTCAAGTTCCCCATTCAGAAAAGCTTATTTTACGTCAATCTGATATACTTTAACATTTTTGGAGCATGCATAAGCTAAAAGAAAACAAATTGCTTCCATTCTAGCAAATGGGGCAAATGTATCTTAAAAGTTGATTCCTTCAATTTGTGCATATCCTTTACATACCAATATAGCTTTGTTCCTTGTAACCTGTCCATCTTCATTCAATTTATTCCTGAAAACGCATTTTGTGCCAATCACATTCTTATTCTTTGGTCTTGGAACCAATTCCCAAGTGTCATTTTTCTCTATTTAATCCAATTCTTCATCCATGGCCTTATTCCAAAATTCATCCTTGCTGGCTTCTTCAA
>ML791300.1:119285-157938 GCA_009831015.1 Picea engelmannii
TCATCAACTACTTGTCTCAACCATGTACTCAACATGTACCTCAACCAAAATCCCTCATCAATTTCATCATCCAAATTTGATTTGTAGCTCTGTAATAGACCTGGTGTATATGATCACATTCCTGCAAACCATCCTTAACTTTAGCAGCAAGAGACTAGCATTTTCATCAAACTTTTCTTTAGTCTCACAAGACTAGTTTTGGATTAGTCAACAACCCTAACTTGAAGTAATCATAACTTTGAACCTGTAATGTATAAATATCTGAAACTGATATAGAATGTTCTTCAATGTGTTTTATGCAATTCCTCCAAGTGTCACTACTTGGAACCTCTCGGAAAAGGAGTTATAGGAAAAATGACATACCTTGCTGAATTCTGGCCTATTCTAGAGAGCGACCTTGTAGAGTGTGCCCTGCACAAAATATTTGATGAATTGATCTGAAACTTAGAAAGCACCATCAAAATAATTTATCCTTCCTTGCATTTCAGCCTTATTTTCTTCACTTTCCTCTGAATTTTGGCTTAGATATCCTTTGGTTACCTCAGATACCTATAGATATTCAATATGCTCAAGTGTAATTCAAATGAGAGAGCCTTGCCTCTTATTTATACTCTCCAAGTAGCTTCCTTAAAAACATCTTCTAGGTCACTTGGCCCACTTTCCTTATTTTAAGGTTGGGTCCACTTCTAATTTCTCATCACTTCACTTTGAATTATAATACACTCATCACTTCACTTTATTATTTACATTTTAAAATATCTTAAACCACTTTGACTACTTTGACCTTTTGGGGCTTCTAGATGACATATGAGGGTCCTCCAACTTCGTAAGGCCATAAATCTCAAATCGTGAGGAGTTATGTGACGTTCCACATACCACCAGAAATGGCATGACATGTACTATCCATACATAATAGTATTATCTGAAAATATATCATAAATCATACCATTACCCATCAAACAAACTTGGGTCAATTACCCAAACCTGGGGTCTCCAACTTCTCATGGCCATAACTCTCTAACCGTGAGGAATTATGTGACGTTCCAGATACCACTGGAAATGAAATGACAAACACTATCCATATAAGATATTTTCCTTGAGAAGTTCACTGTCCTTCATCTCATTATTCCACAATTAAGCATGGGTTTTCTTACTCCACAAATCGTCTTCCCGTGAGGGCTTTCACCATAAGGGGACCACTTTGGAGTTCATCCATATTTACTTCTTATCAACAATGACAAAAAATTAATGAGTCATATTTACATCAAATAATATTGGGTCCATTACCCAAACCTTTGTGCTACGAGTCTTTCTTCAAGGGTTGACATCAATGAAAACCAACCTTAATCAACACCTGCAACATGTCTGATGTTATCTGGAAGCTCGGACTTGCTTGTTCTACAGTTTGGATGGTGTCTTCTTCATTCTGCGCACTCCCATCCTAGACTTCTGTTGCTTGGGGGATCGACTATGTTCCCTTTCTTGCCTTTGCACTACTTGTATCCTTTCCAAGACCTGATTAATTTTGGCCAACTCATTTCTTAGCCTTCGTCTTTGGTTCTCAACCTCTTCAAACTCATCAACTGCATGATCATGTACCCTCTCTACTACAAGATCGACATCATCCTCAGTAATTGTGTATTCCAGGATTTGCTTATGTGCTTTGGCCTTCTTGCGTGACCCACCTATGTGTATGATTGGCTGCTTGGGTGACCTTGTTTCTTTTGGAGTGTTTGTTGACGGGGTTTCCTGTGTTGTTGTGTCCCCCCTTCCTTGTTCTTCCTGCGCTGTGGTATTAATTTTCTTTCCTAAATGCACATCCTTCTTTGGAGCGCTTTCCTTCTTCTACGCCGCTGTCTTTTGACCATGCTTCCCTTGTTGTGTTGATTTCTTGGCTACTACGTTGCCCTCTGCAGATGTCTTGGATGAGCCTGCTTCTACCTCTTTTCCCATGGGAATATCCTTGGTGATGAGTGGGATCTTCCATCCATCCTTCTAGTCTCTCATCGCCATTTCAACTTCCTCTGCATTAATGCAGAAGCAAAGTTGAAGCCATTCTTTCTCTGGATCCCCGCGTGCTTGGATCCACATGTAGTGCCACGTAGCCCTAAATTTGGCCACCCCTTGATATTGCGTGACCACTTCCAGAGTGATCCTCCAAGTGTTGGGTATGCTATCTTGTATGTCGATGAGATACTAAGCAAAGGTGCTGGCATTTCCACTTCTTCGTTTGGGGTCCGAAGTGCTTCCCATCGACGTGTACTGTGCTGCGCGACAACGTCCTACGTTGTCACATAAGTATGAGTAGAGAGGCTCTTTCTAGCCAATTAGTGCTATCAAAATCATTAGCCAGGAGTAGTGGAACTCTGTTCCCAAGTTCTGCGCGTCCTTGCAGTCATCCGGGAACAATTTCAGTAAGTATGGCGCCCAACTAAGCATAATATCGTTTGCGCACTGTGCTGCTGCTGTGACAACCTCTGCAGAGACCTCCTCCTTGCAACATTTGCAAAGTAACTTGCATGCCATTAGATTGGTTGTCATCCTGGTGGCTGCGTCACTGATCTGTTTTATGATTATTCCACGTGAGCCTCTTTCAATCCCATATGTTTTCTTCGTCTCCTCTCCGAGAGCCTTTTCCTTGGATTTTTCATCTAGGTACTGCGCGAGATTCTCACCATTTGATAGAAGGCTAGTGATGAATTCAATTAGTTCTATGTTTATGGAGACTGGTTCTTCTAACCAAAAAAATCCTCCATGGAGGACCACCAACAACTGCTTGACACAATCGTTCACATCATTTCCCCTTCCGAAGTGGGGAATTTCCAACAAATTGAGAATTCTTGTGCTTGCCAAACCTGCTGCCCATTGCTTTGGCTATAGTATTGGGTCTCTGAATGGCCTTGTGCCCAGGCTCTCCATGTACATCTACTGCACAAATTCTGGGAATTTGTTGGTGTCAGATACATCATGGTCCGCGTACTGCAATATTTTGACGCAACCTAGTAATTTTGGCATGGTCTGCACCCCCTCTGTAATGCGCGATAAGATGATCGAGGCATCGGGATGCTTGTGCAAGGGCCACACGATGGGTTGTTTTCCCTTCCTCTTCACCGACGCGCTAGAGGTCCCAACCTCTGGTTCTCTTTCTTCCTCGCTCGAATCTTATTGCCCTGTGATATCTTTGATCTATACCTCCTCCTGTTGTGTAGACTCCACCATGGGTTGTGGTCTTGGTCTGTCAGACTCTGTCCTGTCGTTGTTCCTGCCATTCATTCCGTGGAATCCTTCGGCCCTGGAAGGTTGCGGTGGGTTGCCTGTAGTTGACGGTTCATGGCCCTACACATTGTCGTGCGAGTCGATATCCATCCCGACAGTCGTCGGGGCCTGCTCTTCTTCCTAGACCAGTGTGGTGCTCACTAGTTCATCCTGCGGTGAGGGAATTGCATCGACATCGACGATTCCCTCTCTTTATGTAAATTCCTTCTACGCCTTTGCAGTTTCCTGTGGTGACCTATGGTTGCTCCGTGTTTTTTGGGTTGTTTGGCTTGGTGCACCGACCTTTGGAGGTGCCATATTGGGTAGTTATTGGTTCCCTAATTGAGCTTCGACTTCTATGATCTCCAACCTCATTTGTTCGCCTTTCATCTTCGCGCTCTTTACTTTCGTGGATTTGCAAATGCACAATAAGTCTTGTTTGGCCCACGTTTTTACTTTATATAGAGGGCGTCCTAAATGCCCAGAATCTTCTCGGAGAAGCTTCTTTAGTTGTTATTAATGCGTTGAAGCTTGTCGAGTATGCTTTGTTCAGTTTCATAAATGCCCAATTCACGCCTTTTTGCTCCAGCAACTAGTTTTTTCTTTTCTGACCGTTGGCCCGTTTTTTGTTGCGTTGTACTTTTTTGGTGCTCCGTACGTTTCTACTATGAATTTTTCCTTAGTGCACTGTGTTTTCTTCCTATTAACCATATGTTGCGCGCGGTCACTTTTTCTCTTTGTCACGCCTATTTTAGTAACTGCTGCGCACAATATTCCCCAGTGTTATGTATTTTCTTTCTCTTCTACTGTTTTTCTTCCTTTTTATTCTTTTTCTACTTTTGTCTTCCTTTTTATGAGTTTTCTCTCCTAATATCTATTATAATACACTATATACATTCCTTTCTCACTACGTTGTAACTTTTAAGGGTTAATAGGTCGACTGTCCTTGTACAGTTTCAATCGACTATCATTGATCATTCCTTTCAGTTCTTTTCCTCCTAAGTCTTTTAGCTATACAAATCTCCCATCCATGACAATCTTTACTTCATATGGCCCTAGCCAATGCATTCTAAGCTTACCTGGGTGTTGGAAATATTTGTTTCCATAGAACAAGACTAGGTCACCCTCCTTAAAACTTTTCCTTTTAATATGTACAAGTTTTAAACCCATGAAGTAAAGCACTGCATATTGATTCTTAAGCAAAACAAAATTTAATCAATGGCTCATTCACATAGTACACAGAGATTTATACCGAAAACCCTCAACCGAGAAAAACTTTCTTATATTCATTATATTGAATTTCACCATTCACTATACAATGTATATACAATGTTTTTAGGTATTCCGTAGATACCAAAACCCTAATCCCTTAATCCGGGATTAATTTACAAAATCGCTAGAAATAGCAAAATCCGCCCAAATTTTTTTTTTTGGGGCACTGCTCCGAACCTTGTCGGCCCCAGGCTACCACCCATTGCCGAACGCTGCACATAACCAAGGGGGGGCATACCTGCCCCCCCCTAGGACCCCCCTAGAAAAGTGACCGACACACACGACACAAAGAACACTACTAGAGGGATCGTTAGACGTAGTTGTCATATCTGATGCGCCCACACACACACATGCAAAGAATATAACACCTACCCAACATTCTCCCACTTGTTGTTTTCTTTGCATCTAGGGGTCCAGGGGATTATATAGTCAAAAATACAGGGTAGCAATGCCCATTGTTACTCTACACCAGGAGAACTTTTCTGTGCTCACAGACTTTGTCAATGAATCTTCCACATTCTTCAAAGTGTCAACCTTTTCCAACAACACCTTCTTTTCCTCAACCATGTCTCTCACAAAGTGATACTAAACATCAATATGATTTCTCTTGAAATGATAAGCTGGGTTCTTTGCCAAGAAGATTTCACTATGATTGTCACAATCTAATCTCACTGCTTGTTGTACCAACCCAATACCTGAACACAATCTTTGTAACCATACTGCTTCCTTGCTTGCATGAGTGGCTACCATGTATTCAACATATGTAGTTGAGAGTGCCACTGCAACATGTATTTTTTTCATCCAACTGATTGCTCCTCGAAATAGGTTAAACACATACCCACTTGTAGATCTTCTACAATCCAGATCTCTAGCCCAGTCTGCATCAACAAAGCCATGTATGTCCACCACTCTTTCCAATCCCGGTCTTCCTTGGTAGCACAATCCATAATTGGTAGTGCCATGCAAATGCCTGAAGACCCTCTTTACTGTTGTCCAATTCTCCTTCCCTGGTTTTGACATATACCTGCTCAAAACTCCCACTGCATGTGCAATGTCTGGTCTAGTACAGACCATTGCATACATCAAACTGCCAATTGCACTGGCATATGGAACATGGGACATGTTCTCTTCTTCTTCCTATGTCTTGGGACACTGATCTGTAGATAACTTTACACCTATAGGAATATGAACCTTGAATGATTTACTTCCATGCGTATTAAACCTCTACAATATCGTCTCAACATATTTTCTCTGATTCAACCAGAGTTTCCTGTTTGCACGATCTCTTTTAATCTCCATTCCCAGAATGAAGTTAGCAGCACCAAGATCCTTCATGTAAAATTTGGAGGATAGTTGCGATTTTACCTCCTTGATAACATCCATGTTATTTCCTACCAACAACATGTCATGAACATACAACACTACATAAATGAAGTGATTACCAACCCGCTTGGAATATACACAGTGATCAACGCTGGTTCTTACAAATCCTAATCCAAGGATGTATGTGTCAAACTTTTGGTACCACATCCTAGGTTATTGCTTCAAACCATATAGTGACTTCTTTAGCTTACATACCAACTCTTTCTTTCCCTTCACTACAAAGCCTTCTGGCTGCTTCATGTAGATTTCTTCTTCCAGATCCCCATGTAGGAATGTTGTCTTCACATCCATCTGTTCCACTTCAAGATAAAAAACAACAACAATAGATAAACGAAATCTAATACAAGTTAACTTATCAACAGGAGAAAAAATCTCACCAAAGTCAATTCCCTCTACCCAGGAATAACCTTTTGCTACTAACCGAGCTTTGTATTTCTCCACTTTGCCTTGTGCATTAAACTTCTTCTTGAACAACCATTTTCTACCAACCGATTTTCTTCCAGCTGGAAACTCAACTATATCCCATGCCTCATTCTTATCCAAGGCATCCATTTATTCAACCATGGCCTTCTTCCAGAGTTTACTATCCTCTGAATTCACTGCTTCCCTGACAGTTCTGGGATCATCATCAATAATAGATAAAGCAAAATTGGAATGAAAATCAGGTGGACTATACCTTTCTGGTTTCCTTCTATCTCTCACTGATCTCCTCAATACTGGGGTATGAGGTTCTTCTTCTTCTTCTTCTGCTTCCTCTTCTTCAGATGATTCATATTTTGCATCATCCAACTCAAGCTCTATTTTCTCAGGTTCGTCTTGCGTTGGTAGGAATTCCTATTTGGGCACATCTTTTACATCTCTGAAAACAACATCTCGATTGTAAACAATTTTCTTGGTTTATGGGTTCCAAAGCTTATAGCCTTTCACACCATATTTATAACCAATAAAGATACACTTTTCAACCTTTTTATTCAACTTACTTCTATTTTCCTTTGGAACATGTACATAAGCATCACAACCAAACACTCTAAGATGTTGAAGAGAGGGTTTCTTTCGAGACCATACCTCGTGTGGAGTTTTATCATCCAACGCTGATGAAGGTGATCGATTGACCAGGTAACATGCTGTACCCACTGCCTCTGCCCAGAATTCTTGTCCTAACTCGGCACTGCTGAGCATGCTCCTTGCTTTTTCCATCAGTGTCCTGTTCATTCTTTTTGCAACTCCATTCTGCCAAGGAGTGTATGGAGTAGTCTTCTGCCTTGCTATACCACACTTCTTACGAAATTCTTCGAATTCATTCCCGCAGAATTCTCCACCATTATCTGTTCTCAATACCTTTATTTTATTCTCTGTCTGATTTTCTACCAGAGCTTTAAACTCTTTAAATTTATCAAATACCTCAAATTTCTTTCTAAGAAAATAAATCCATGTGTTCCTTGAAAAATCATCTATGAATGAAACATAATACACAGATTTACCCAGGGATGGAACAAGAATAGGTCCAAACACATCACTATGTATCAACTCTAAGATCCCCTTTGCTCTTGTAGCACCATATGGGAACCTTACTCGATTCTGTTTACCATATATGCAATGTTCACAGAAATCAAAATCTAGAGTACAATTTGACATACCTTCAACCATACCTTTACCGTGTAGTGTTTGTAGGCCCTTTTCTCCAATATGCCCCAGTCTTTGATGCCACATCATGGTCTTATTTTCTGGGATGATATTGGTCTTGTCTCCTTCATTTCTCTCCTAAGGGACAACATAACTGTTACACCCATTAGTATAAGTTCTTCCCAACAACTTGTATAGAGTTCCACACTGAACTCCCCTCATCAACACCATTACTCCTCGTACCATCTTGCAAGTGTTCTTTCCAAATACAGTATCCACTCCTGCATCATCCATCTTGCTTACAGATATTAGGCTCCTGGCTAGTTTTGGAATGTGAAAAAACTTAGGGAGAGTTCTACTCCTTCCATCTTTTAGCAACAACTTAACCCTTCCACGTCCCAAGATTTTTGCTGTCGAGTCATCTCCTAGGAATACATCATCACCATCGTATTTTTCATATTTAGAGAACCACTCCCTATGAGGAGTCATATGGTATGACGCACCTGAGTCGATTAACCATACATCACAGTCTGCATGTGTACTTGTATATGCCAGGTAAACATCACCTCCTTCTTCAGTGGAGGTTTTCGCCTCTGTGGAAGAGGTACTATCAGATCCCTTTGGTTTATCAACCTTCTTAGACTTGCATTCTTTCTTATAATGCCCTGTTTTACCACACTTCCAACATTTCCTCGAAGATTTTCCTGGAGACTTACATCTACCTGTAGATTTAGATCTCCACCCAGAAGGCTTACCAGGGTTCCTGTCTTGGGTACACCCTCTTATAAATAAAGCATCTGTGCTGTGACCATCCATGCTTTTTCTCCTCATTTCTTCAGATAACAATGATGCAACTACATCCTCATACTTCAATGTAGATGGAGTGGTACTACCTATTGCTACAACCAAATTATCCCAAGAGTTTGGAAAAGAACATAACAAAGTAATACACTAATCTTCCTTTGCAATCATAATATTAACAAACCAAGTTGACTTACCAGAGTATTAAAGGCATTTAGATGTTCTATCACATAATCTCCATCTTCCATCCTAAGATGATATAACTTCTTTTGAAGAAATAGCTTGTTTACCAGGGACTTTGATTGATACAAATTCCCCAACTTATCCCATAGTTCCTTGGCTGTAGATTCTCCTGAGACATTCAACAAAACCAAATTTTCTAGGCAGAGTCGAATAGTACTCCTTGCTCTTCTGTCGAACTTCTCCAAATCTTCCTTCGACATACCAGTAGCTGGTGTACTAGTAGTTTGTGTACTAGTAGGTTGTGTACCAGTAGCCTATGTGCTAGTAGACGATGTACTAGTAGGTTGTGTACCAGGATCCACAATGATCCATTGTTCTTTGTCTACAAGAAGGTCCTCCATCTTGAGCTTCCATAGCTCAAAGTTTTTACCGTTGAACTTCTCTATCTTGATTCTAGATGAGCTCGCCATTCCTCTTTCTATACTCGCATCTCCACTGCAAAAGATCCCACTAAACCCAGGTTTATCACAGACCCAAGATAAACTTGATCTATCAAGACCGAGCCAAACCCTCAACAACAAAGGCATCCCTCTGAAACCAAAAATGAGCTTTGATACCACATGTAAGTTTTAAACCTGTGAAGTAAAGCAATGCATATAGATTCTTAAGCAAAACAAAATTTAATCAATGGCTCATTCACATAGTACACAGAGATTTATACCGGAAACCCTCAACCGGGAAAACCTTTCTTATATTCATTATATCAAATTTCACCATTCACTATAAAATATATATACAATGTTTTTAGGTATTCCGTAGATACCAAAACCTTAATCCCTTAATCTGAGATTAATTTACAAAACCGCTAAAAATAGCAAAAGCCGCCCAATTTTTTTTTTTGGGGCGCTGCCCTCAACCTCGTCGGCCCCAGGCTACTGCCCATTGCCGAACGCTTCGCGTAACCAGGGGGGGCATACTTGTCCCCCCCTAGGACCCCCATTGGAAAGCGCCTGATGCACATGACACAAAGAACACTACTAGAAAGATCATTATACACAATTGTCATATTTGACACGCCCACACACACACATGCAAATAATAAAACACCTACCCAACAATATGTATGTCATGCCAGGCTTTGTTTATTACTTTTTGTACTTCTTGGTGAAATCCTGCCAGAATCTTATCCTCTTCCATTTCCATTAGTTGACTTAACCTTTTTTGTACTATGCCCCTTTTTGTTATGTTGGTAATTGCTGCTACGCGCAGACTGGGTACCAGAATTTTTAATGGTACTACTACTTCCTGCCCATACACCAATATGAATGGTGTCTGTCCCGTAAAATTCTTACATGTGGTCCTATATACCCATAGTACTGTTGGTATCTTCAATTCCCAATCATCCCTGTTGAAATTGCAGATTTTAGTCAGAGCATTTTCCAAAATCTTATTGAAAGCTTCTACTGTTCCATTTGCCTGAGGATGATATGGTGTACTCTTTTGGTGATAGACTTCAAACTCCTTAATCACAACTATGATGGTAGCATTGATAAAATGAGTGCCCTGTTCACTCATCATAATCCCGGGACATCCAAATCTGGTGATCACTTTCTCAAACAAGAACTGTGCTGCTATCTCCGCGCTACAGTCTTTGACTGGTGCTGCCTCTGCCCATCTTGTTAAGTATTGAGTCGTAGTAATGATATAACTAGCTCCTTACCTTTTTGTTGGTGGGTTAATAGGTCCCAAAAATTCTATAGCCCATTTGTAAAATACTTGCAGAGTCACTTGTGGTCTTAGAGGCATCTCATCCCTTCTGTTAGGTTTTCAAACCCTTTGACATACATCACATTTCTGACAATACTCCTTGGCATATTTATGGACTATTGGCCACCATAATCTCGTGCACAATACTTTCTGCATGATAGATTTACTTGCATAGTGTCCTCCAACTATACCTTCATGAGCTTCCACTAAAATTTTGTTCCTTTCATATTCCAATACACACCTTCTCAAAATGCTATCTATGCCACTTTTGTATAAATGTCCTGCAATAAGTTGATAGTCTGCAGGTCTGACTACCATATTTTTCTTTTGAAGAGTGCTAAAATCTTGTGGTGCAATGCCTGTACTTAAGTATTCAATAATATCAGTGAAATATTCATTAGCTACCTGTACTGAAAATAGTTGTGCATCATGGAACTTGTCTTCCAAGTTAGTAGGTTTTTCTACCCTTAACAGGTGATCAAGTTTTGCGTTCAACTTACTTGGTTTGACTATAACTTCAAAATCAAATTCTTGGAATAACAATAGCCATCTACATATCCTCTCCCCCAACACTGGCTTGTTGACTAAATTTTTGAGCGTAGAATGGTCTGTGAACATTTTAAAGTATTTACCCAGTAAATAGTGCCCGAATTTCTGAAGTGCATATACCATGGCTAGGCCTTCTCTTTTTGTGGTGTTGTAATTCTGCTTTGATTCTGACAACTTTCTTCTTGCAAAGGCTATAGGATGGTCTAAGTCCCTTACTCTTAGCTGTGCCAGAATTGCTCCAAGTGCTATGGTTGATGCATCTATATGCACATGAAATGTATTTTCCCAATCTGGAAATACTAGTATAGGTGTTGTTACCATATTTTGTTTTGAATTATCCAATCCTTGTTGACAATCCTCATTCCACTAAAATCGGATGTCCTTCTTTAACAATTTTTCCATTGGTGTAGTAATCTGCGCATACCCCTTTATAGATTTCCTGTAATAGCCTCTATGTCCCAGTGTTGCTCCTAACTGGCACGACTTTGGTGGTGGTAAATTTACAATGATTGCAATCTTACCAGGATCCACTAATAAACCTTGTTTAGGCACTATATGTACCAAAAATATTCTAAAAGGTGTCCCAAGAATGAATTTCTTGATGTTCAATGAAATCTAACATTGCATGCATCTTTCCAACATGAGTCTTAACACTACTACATGATCTTTTAACAGACTATATACAGTCAAGTCATCCATATATACTTCTAGAAACTGATGTATGAATTCCTTAAAAGCAATTATGACTACTCTTGAAAATATGGCCGGTGCATTCTTCAACCCAAATGACATGAATTTATATTGGTAGGATCCCCATTATGTAGCAAAAGTAGTTTTATACCTGTCTTCTAGAGTTATTTTGATCTAATGGTAACCTGCGAATCCATTTGTGACTGAATATGCTTCTTGGCCTCCCACATTCTCTAAGACCTCATCTGTAAAAGGGGTAGGGAAAGGCTCATGTAAGCAAGCATCATTAAGTTTCCTTATATCTACACAAATCCTTATCCCCCCTTGTTTCTTTTCTTAGACTACCATAGGACTGATCCATTCATATTCCTCTACTGGTTCTATGATACCGACTTCCACCATTCTGTCAATTTCTGCTTTCACTTTCTGCTTATACACTGGATTCAATCTGTAGGGTCTTTGCCTGACAGGTCTAGCCTCAGGTTTGAGAGGTATATTCATCTCACCTAGCTCCCATGCTATGGATTTCATCTTTGTGAAGGTCATTGGAAATAGGTCACTATATTCCCGCAGTAACTCCGTTATTCTTTCTATTGTTTTCTCATCCCAATAGTCTCCAATACTTGCCATTTTAGGATTGTCATTCGTCCCAATGTTGACTTTATTTACTTTGTTTGGTGCAACAAATACTTCTGACTCCATAGATGGACCTTCCACCTCTCTTTCTCCTTCAATCTCTGTAATCTGAATGTTGCACATATAATCTTCATCTGGTGCTTCTTCTTCCACATGATATCGTGAAAGTAACTCTTTGACTGTCTGTCTATTTTGTTGTTGATGTTCTGTCATGATTTCAGCCTCTGGTTCATTAGTAAATATCATTCCATGCATCAACTTCAACGCTGAATCAATGTTGGGGTTCTCACGTTCAAATGAGAAGGTTACTACAAAATTTTGTTGTAATCCTGTCCATTATGTAGTGCCTCTATGCATCTCTTGGTCTATATACCAGTTCCCTGGGATTCCTTCAAATGTATGGATAAAGTGATGAGGCCATTCCTCCGGTGGTGTCATCCACCACTATGTTCTACACTTCTTTAAGTGTTCAACTGGTGTTCCCTGTCCATCATACCTTTGCATTTTATTGCTCCTTTTCTCTATGCCAAATCTAAGGTGCAATAGTCCTTTACACTGATACCAGTCTTGAATGGTTTCGTTGTGCGCACCCCACCATCTTGCATGTGTTTCCTTGAGTGAAATATCTAAGGCAAAGAGCCTATGATTTTCTAACACTTCCTCTTCATATTTTGTCACAAATTCCTCTAAGTCATTTAAACCATGAAATCTAGGAGGTTCTCTTATCCCTGTACTGATCCATCTCACTACACGGTCTATTCTTGCGCACCTTCTTATTGAAACTTCATGTAATCATTGTTGCCAATTCTCCAAACCTGTATTTGAGTTAGAATCACATGATGTAATGCTTCTTTAATTGAGTACCCCATCTGCAGTTGGGTTAACATAATCCTCTTCTCGCACACTAGTTTTGTACAACTGGTTTATTTCCTCCAGATCTAAACAAGTGGGCTCTACAAACCTTTCTCCTTTTGAAGGATCCAATGGGGCAATGACTCTATATTCACTTGATTAAAAAGTCATTTTCCTTGTCTTTAGATTGATTATATATTGGTAATCAAATTCCCAATCCAATCCAAGCAATGCTTGGTAAGGTGTGATGCCATATACTATCTCTATTACTTCAAAATCTGCCATAGTGCACACTCCATCCAAATCTACTGTCACACCTTTAAGCCTTCCAATTGGTAACACTTTTTGTTGATTTGCTAATTTTAACTAAACATGTGAATAACCTAGTGTGGGTTCTCCCATGCACTACCATTTCTTCTTAGGTAAGACATTTACTTAAGAGCCTAAGTCCAGTATGATATCTCCCATATTGAAATCCCCATTGTTGGCATTCACTATGAATTCTTTGCTTGTCCTTCTTCTTGTATGGATATGACTGACTGTTTTCTGTTCTAAATTTCCTTCTACCTTGGTGTTACATATTTCTAGCATATCTTGTAAAACCTTAACATATGATGGGTCATTAATTAACATAATACAAGATTGCAGGAAAGTCTTTATGGTACTTATTTTCTCTAAAGGTTGTGCTTTACTGCTATGGTCCATTGAGGAGGGAATTTCATAAATTGGTAAGTTATGAGTGTGCTGCACGACTGATGTAGACAGATCATTTTTCTTGAGAAACTCTTGTCTAGCCTCCTTAAATGTTTCCTTTTCTTTCTTTGCATCAAACTGCTTCTGTGGTTCAATATTCTTCTGAACCCATTGGTGTTGTGCTGGATCTTGTTTTACTGCGTCAGTTCCTAACTTGGCTCCTCCTCAAGTGACTATATTGATGTTTCTCCCATCCTCCTTGGCTTCTGCAGAAATCCTCCTTGGCTTGGCTTCTTCTGCGCTTTATGATCTGTGTCTTCTTTCCATTCTATGCACCACGCCTCTTCTGTGCGCTTCAACTCCTCCACACATCATGCTTCTACCCGCATGAATCACACTAAAAAACAACCTTCTCTCCTTTGTTCTGAGTATATTTATCATGCCTATTCCTCTACCAGATCACCCTTGCAACTCATCATCTTCTTTGGCGGTTATATCAAGTCTATTCTTCATCAATGACTTATCCCGAGATTCTCTGCCTTCTTTGGCAGTGTGACTCTTCGTCTTCTCTGTCAAAGTCGAGTTTTATCCTCTCTGTTACAGTTACAGACTTTGACACTTTTCCATCTCTCAATTGTCTCTATGATCAGTCTTCATTCCACTGGAAGTTACCTCGAGACTCTTCAGCTCCTCTGGCGAGCACCTTGATATTCTTTGAATTCTCAGGCATTTGCAATCAATCATTTTCTGCAGTTACAATCAGCCCATCTTAGCAGTTACAACCAGTCAATTATGGCTTCTTTGGATTCTAAGCCCCTTCCTTCGCGTGACCACCGGTGGTGACCAAGTGCTTATTCAAAAGACACTTCCCGATTTCTGTCTAATGAGCGTTGGCTCTGTTTCACGATATGACCTTGGGCTTATGAGATTCATGTGACCACGTGATTGCAGGTGCATCTATAGGAGGTTTGAAGGCAACCCGATTTTCGCCCCGCAATTCACTACGAGCCTCTAGGCGTCCTTTCTAAAAAACCGTGGTTTCAATTGCAACCCGCTCATGAAAAATGAAGGCCCGAGCATGTTTTGGCCCCGTAATGGAGCACGAATGTTGATCCCAAAATCTTGATGGTTCTCTTGAAGGAATAGTTCATATCTGTCCTCTCAAGTCTATAGACCAGATCTCTCCTTCCTCCATCAACGAGTGAGGTTTCCTTCGTGATCCGGGCTCTGGGAGTTTCAAATATCAAACCCTGTTGCTACTGATTGGATATCTTCTAGAATGGAAGATCTGCTGACATTTGTCCTCTTTAATCGACAACTCTTCCTTCTTTCCTTTGTCCAAGTGCAATCCCTTGTCTCAACGATTGGATGACACATGTCCCTCCAAACCAACGGATGAGATTGATTTCGCCTTTCGGGCTTCGGGAGTTTCGATTCTCAAATTCTTGTTTGCTCCCAGAGCATTTCACCTGAAGTCCACGATCCAACGACGCGTGTCCCTCTCGGATCAACGATCAAGATCTCCTTCGGGTCTCCAGACTTCGTAGATTTCATTTCTCAACCTTCACGCTCTGCCAGAATGCTTTTAGTCGAAGTTCACAAATTCCTGCCACGTGTCCTCGAATCAACGGTCCTCGTTCACTTCGAGACTTCAGAACTTCGTCTCTTTGCGACTTTGGCCCTTCGACACTTAGGCCCTTCGCAACTTCACCCTTCGGAACTTCAGAACTCTCTCCTTCGCGTTGGTGGTCAAGCTCCCGAAGTAAAACTCCCGGAGTGACGTCACTTACTTACGTCACTTGATGATGTGTCATGAGCCTAGTAGCTGCCACATGTCACTCGGATTTGTTATTTTCACGTACTTGAAGTGCCAAATCAACTTGACATTTGTCATTGTATGATTGCGCCACGTGTCCTTGTTGACGTAGTCTTGCTGACATGGTCTACCACATGTCCTTGAGGATGAGATTTTTCGAGGTAGTCTGCTGACGTAGATCTCCCTGATCTAATGGTCATCTTCTGATCTTTAGATATGACGGACCTTATTCATTTTAGATTTCTGGGCTTCATATTTTCAAATCTCAAACTTTCTGGAGCATAACCTCCTCGCATATTTATATCTGAAGTGAATGTTGTTTATTCGATCAGTATCTTAGATTGACGACTTGATCTTTTTGTGATGCAGCTTTGCTAGCTTATCCTGTCCTTCCACTTAAAATTGATCCCACGGATGACGAAACTTCACATTCCGGGGATTTCAAATCTCAATATTTTTAGAGTGTAACCTCCTCGCATATTTAGATCCGAAGTAAATTCTGTTCATTGATCAAGATCTTAGATTGATGGCTAGATCTTTCTATGATGCTCCTTTTCTAGCTCATCCTGTCCTTCCACTTCAAACTGATCTGATGACTGTCATTTACTCTGGCTCTTCGGTTCTCCAGACTTCAGGTATTTCAGTTCTCAAACTGAAAAATCCTTGAAGTGATTTGCTCCGGAGTTGAGGATCGTGTGCCACCTGTCAATCTTGAAGATGGACGGTCCCTGCTTACTTTGGGACTTCGGGACTTTGACAAGTCTGATCTCCTATTCTCATCAAATGCTTAACCTACTTGCATTTATTTTTGGATCCAACGACTGTTGATCCTCGGTGTTCAGATCCAATGGATTAGATCTGTACTTATCCTCTGTGCTCCCTCTGGTCACTGGACACTGATCTAACGATCATCGGGTATTTGGGATTGGTGATTCAACGACCACTATCGTTCTTCCTCCTGAGCTTTCTGATCTCTTTGACTTAGAAGGTTTTCTAAGTGTTCAAAAGTCTCAAACTTTGCTCCTCCTGTGATTCCTTCTCTTGGACCTCGACTGCACTTCTAGAAAGCGCAAAGCGCTATCTCTTTTGAGCTTTGATCTTTGCATACTCACGCTATTCCTCCTGAGCTTTGATTTTCATACTGTTCGCTTCTTCTCTTGAACTTATGCTTTCATTGTTTGTCATCATTGATGCTTTCCTCATTGCTGATTTTCTTTCTTGTAAGCATACCATTGTTAATGATGTTCTTGCCATCAATGAAAAGCACACTCTGCCAGTAAACATGCCACCAATCTCCCCCTTTGGCATTGATGGCAACCCAAAAGGGCTGCACTATTCTACTTGGACCTCCAACTGTAGCATCCATACCACACCTTTTCTCCCCCTTTGACATCAATGTCAAAGAAAACATGCTCCCCCTAAGCTATTGCAGTACTTTTCAGAGGTATAAGATATTCAACTAGCACAAACTCCCCTTGACAGGATGGATTCTTTTATTCAAGTCCTGCAGAGTATTTGTATATAACTTAGATTCTTCTCCTTCTAATTCTTGGACCTGTTCATCTTCATCTTCAGCTGAGTCCTCTGTAGCAGACTCAATATTGCTCACCTATCTTACTGGGACTCCTTCATCAACCTTTTCTTGTCATAACTGAATGACTCCCCTTGTCACTCTTCTCTCTCTGCTTTTGACTGTACCCACCATTTGTTCAAAGGTTATCTCTTTCTGACAAGGTTTCTCCTCTTGTTATCTCTACAATATGTCATGTATATTATTTTGTACATCAGAATGTTGTTGCTGCGGATGTCGTTGTTCTACTAGAACACTGTGCAATTGTAGCTCATAATTTGTTTTTCATGATGCCTACAATCCAAGGCTCTTATGACCATATCCATCATAAGAGAAAACAAGAACCGTTACAAACACTCTCATACCTCCTTTGATTCATCCATGAAGGTGTCTCTCATCTAAACTTACTTTGAGGAGTATGAGTAGCTTCTGTATGTCTTCCTTGATCTGATCTTCTAAATATTTTAGTATTGCTTAACCCGAGTCATCCCGGCTTTCCCCTTTTACAAATGAAGGACTTGCATCAGGTTCTTAGGATTACTGATTTCTTCCTTGTTGTATCCAAGACCAGATTTTTCATTTGGTGATCTCTGACTATTCAAGATTTCATCTAGGATCATGGAGCTGTTCAAGAACTTGATTTGGGTGTTGTACTTCCCAAGATTCACAACTTATGCTTCCAGCTTATGACATGATTCTTCTTCTACTTCTTCTTTTCTTGCATCGAAGGGTTCAATATCAACATCATTATCTCTCCTTATGCCTTTAGCCACCACTTGTCCCGAGTTTCATTTTTTACCTTACAATCTTCTTCAAAGGTCACATTTCCTGTTTTTCTTTTACTTGTAGACAAAAGCTTATCCTTGTGTCCAGTCATGTGCTTGGAACATCCACTATCTATATTCCAGGAGTCCTTTTGTTTTTGAGTTGAAAGTACTAGGCCACATTTTTCACTGTCTTTCTTTTTCCATGTGCTGGCATTTCTAGCAAAGAGATTTATCCTTGGAACTGCTTTGTAATTCTTCAGATGGCAGTTTGCAGCTTTGTGGCCGAAGTTATGACAGTTATAGCATTCAAGCTCATTGTTCAATAGGTCATAGTGATTGTTGCAACTTTCTCTACTCATTGACTATTTATTATTTCTTGACCTCCTTAGTTGCACGTCTCTAAACTTAATTTGACAATTTGCAATCTGTGGTTGTTTGTTACTTGGCTGTCTCATTGTTTGTTGTGGTAGATATTTATTCCTTGGGTGTTTTGATTTCTCATGTCTAAATCTTAAGGAAAAATTTACAGCTTTGTGGCCAAAGTTAGAACAATAGAAACAATATCGATAGAAAAAATCTTTGTACCAGGAAAATGGCTGTCTTCTTTGATCTACAGGTTCAGTTCTGGCACCTTTTTCTTTACTCCTCCTTGGCAACTGATTATCTTCCTTTGTTTCTGCAGGTTTTTTGTTGTCATTGGTGTTAGATTTGACAAACTTTATGGATTCTTTGTTGCTTGGCTGACCACTACTTGATCCCTCTTCATAACCCAAACCAATTTTCAACTTTGGACTCCTTTGCTAATTCAGAATGGTGGCTAATCCTTCTCAATCTTTGATGCTTGACAGATTCTGGTGATACAAGGCTTGAAACTTCTCCAACTCTTTTCTAGTTTTCACTAATTCTTCTTCCAGAGCTTCACATCTCGTCTTCTTCTCTGATAACTGTTGTTTCAAAAGGTCTTCTATTTTCTTTGCCTCTTCTAATTCCACTTTTTTCAGGGCAAAGCCTTCGTCAGGTTTTTTACTGCCTTTCTCGAACTGTATCAACAATTGTTTTTTCTTTCTCTTCTTAAGTCCGAGTCTGCCAATCTCTTCCAAAGCGATGATAAACTCTCCTTCCAAGTCAACTACAACTTCTTCATCATCAACATCACTTCGTGTTCTTTTATTATCATAATCCTCTTTGGCCATAAGCACTAAGTCATTTACCTTATCTTCACAGGAAGAGTCACTATCTGTGTCTTATGAAGAGTCATCATTGTTTACACATAAACTTTTCTTTTTATCAAATCTTTTGGATTTGTACTTCTCTTCACCTTTAGAGTTCTGGTCCTTCTTCTTGTGTGGACACTTAGATTCAAAGTGACCTATCTTTCCACAATTAAAACATTTGAAGGGAAACTTGCCTTGGTACTTGCCTGATCCTTTCCTTAGTCTTCTCACAAATTTTTCTTCAATTTCATCAGGCTCAGATTCCTCATTCTCATCTGCTTTAAAAGAGGCTTCTCTTGTGGTGGATTTATCTTTACCTATCCTCATTTCATATGCAGACAAATTTCCTAGAAGTTGATCCAAGGACAAAGTTTTTAGATCATTAAGTTCTTCTATAGCAGAGACCTTTGGGTTGAACCTATCTGGCATAGATCTCAATTTTTTCTGAACAAAGAGGCTTCCTCACTTTTTTCACCAAGAGATTTCATTGCATTTACTAGTTCTTCAACTCTCATAAAGTACTTCCCAATAGTTTCATCTTCTTTCATCTGTAGCTATTCAAACTGTACTCTATAGGTTTGAAGCTTACCATCCTTTACCTTCTCATTACCTTCATAACTGCTAATGAGTTTGTCCCACATGTCTTTGGCAGTTTCTAAGTGCATAAATTTTACAAATTCTGCTTCTACAAGCCCACTCAGAATAACATTCATAGCCTTAGTGTTGAAGCTGGATTCTAGCTTGTCATCCTTATTAGCTAGTACATCTGGATTTACATAACCAATCTCTACCACATCCGAGACATCTGCACCTAAGGCCATTATGTAGGTTCTCATCCTAACTTTCCATAAACCAAAGTTTGTTCCATTGAATAGGGGGGCCTTATTGGTTGAAGTTCTTACATGGCTAGTCACGTTTAAGCTCTAGGATCTACCCTTAAATAAAGGGAACTTTCTCTGATACCAATTGTTGGACAACTGGGGGGGGGGGTGAATCAATTGTTACCGTGCTTAAACAATTATGCTTATTTTAAAATATTTACAAAGCACTCAATGACAATCACAATAATGCAAGGAGGTAAGCAATAGAATATTCAACATCAATCACATACATGAAATATACAGAGACAGATATTTCCTGAGGAAACCCATAAAGGGAAAAACCTCTTCTTCTTGATATGATAAGTAATCTTTATTTTCTGTACATTATCATTCTTACGAGCCCCAACTCATTGTGAGGATACCACCTCTATTTTGCAAGATGCAACTTGCCAAGAGCACCAACTCTCTGGTTTCTCTAGCACCCAATAGAAGGAAACACCAAATCCCTAGTTTATCTAGCACCCACTAGAAGGAAGCACCAACTCCCTAAGTGTTCCAACATCAACTGGATGGAAGCACCAACTTCCAGTCACATAGGCATTGACCTGTATAACAAAGAACAATAGTTCTCCCTTGCACCACCTTACCACCCTGATTTTTCTGGCTACAACCAGATGGAAGATACAACTCCCTATGTTCAAGCACCCACTTGAAACTCTGAGGAAAACAGTCTTCCCTAGCACCTCCCTACCACCCTGAAATATTTTGCTTTCTTGAATTTATCACAGTGATACAACATTTATCTATGGATTACCAGTCTCATCACTGTTCTGCTACACTTCTCTGCTCTGCCTGCATCAATGTCTCTCTCCTCGTGTCTACTGCACTTTCTGTTCTTCTCTCAGATATGCATTTCTATTCCTTGCTTGTTCTGCACTTTATTCTCTATGTCTTCTTTCCATTCTATGCACCACACCTCTTCTGTGCGCTTCAACTCCTTCACATGACATGCTTCTAACTGCATGAATCACACTCAACAACAACCTTCTCTCCTCTGTTCTGCGTATATTTATCACGCCTAGTCCTCTGCTAGATCACCCTTGTAACTCATCATCTTCTTTGGTGGTTATACTGAGTCTGTTCGTCATCAGTGGATTATCCTGAGATTATCTGCCTTCTCTGGCAGTGCGACTGTTAGTCTTCTCTTTCACAATAGATTTTTATCCTCTTTTTTGTAGTTACAGACTTCGACACTTTTCCATCTGTCAATTGTCTCTATTATCAGTCTTCATTCCACTGGTAGTTACCTTGAGACTCTTCATCTCCTCTGGCAAACACCCTGATATTCTTCAAATTCTCAGGTAGATGCAATCAGTCATTTTCTGTAGTTACAATCAGTCTGTCTTGGCAGTTACAACCAGTCAATTATGGCTTCTTTCGCTTCTAATCCCCTTCCTTCGCATGACCACCGACGGTGACCAAGTGCTTATTCAAAAGGCTCTTCCCGATTTCTGTTTAGTGAGCGTTGGCTCTGTTTCATGATATGACCTTGGGATTATGAGATTCATGTGACCATGCAATTGTAGGTGTGTCTATAGGCAGTTTGACGGAAACCCGCTTTTCACCCCGCAATTGACTATGAGCCTCCACATGTCCTTTCTAAAAATCCGTGGTTTCAATTGCGGCCCACTCATGAAAAATTTAGGCCCGAGCATGTTTTGGCCCCATAATGGAGCACGACCGTCGATCTCACGATCTTGACGATGCTATTGAATGGATGGTTCAGATCTGTCCTCTTAAGTCTGCAGACCAAATCTCTCCTTGTACTTTGTAGGTTTGAAGCTTACCATCCTTTACCTTCTCATTACCTTCATAACTGCTAATGAGTTTGTCCCACATGTCTTTGGTAGTTTCTAAGTGCATAACTTTTACAAATTCTGCTTCTACAAGCCCACTCAGAATAACATTCATAGCCTTAGTGTTGAAGCTGGATTCTAGCTTGTCATCCTTATTAGCTAGTACATCTGGCTTTACATAACCAATCTCTACCACATCCCAAACATCTGCACCTAAGGCCATTATGTAGGTTCTCATCCTAACATTCTATAAGCCAAAGTTTGTTCCATTGAATAGGGGGGCCTTATTGGTTGAAGTTCCTGCATGGCTAGTCACGTTTAAGCTCTAGGATCTACCCTTAAATAAAGGGAACTTTCTCTGATACCAATTGTTGGACAACTTGTGGGGGGTGAATCAATTGTTACCGTGCTTAAACAATTATGATTATTTTAAAATATTTACAAATCACTCAATGACAATCACAATAATGCAAGGAGGTAAGCAATAGAATATTCAACATCAATCACATACATGAAATATACAGAGACAGATATTTCTTGAGGAAACCCATAAAGGGAAAAACCTCTTCTTCTTGATATGATAAGTAATCTTTATTTTCTGTACATTATCATTCTTATGAGACCCAACTCATTGTGAGGATACCACCTCTATTTTGCAAGCTACAACTTTCCGAGAGCACCAACTCTCTGGTTTCTCTAGCACCCAATAGAAGGAAACACCAAATCCCTAGTTTATCTAGCACCCACTAGAAGGAAGCACCAACTCCCTAAGTGTTCCAGCACCAACTGGATGGAAGCACCAACTTCCAGTCACATAGGCACTTACCTGTATAACAAAGAACAATAGTTCTCCCTTGCACCACCCTGCCACCCTGATTTTTCTGGCTGCAACCAGATGGAAGATACAACTCCCTATGTTCAAGCACCCACTTGAAACTCTGAGGAAAATAGTCTTCCCTAGCACCTCCCTACCACCCTGAAATATTTTGCTTTCTTGAATTTATCACAGTGATACAACATTTATCTATGGATTACCAGTCTCATCACTGTTCTGCTACACTACTCTGCTCTGCCTGCATCAATGTCTCTCTCCTCGTGTCTACTGCACTTTCTGTTCTTCTCTCAAATATGCATTTCTATTCCTTGCTTTTTCTGCACTTTATTCTCTATGTCTTCTTTCCATTCTATGCACCACACCTCTTCTATGCACTTCAACTCCTACACATGACATGCTTCTAACCGCATGAATCACACTCAACAAGACCCTTCTCTCCTCTGTTCTACGTATATTTATCACGCCTAGTCCTCTGCTAGATCACCCTTGTAACTCATCATCTTCTTTGGTGGTTATACTGAATCTGTTCGTCATCAATGGCTTATCCTAAGATTCTCTGCCTTCTCTGGCAGTGCGACTGTTAGTCTTCTCTTTCACAGTAGATTTTTATCCTCTTTGTTGTAGTTACAGACTTCGACACTTTTCCATCTGTCAATTGTCTCTATTATCAGTCTTCATTCCACTGGCAGTTACCTTGAGACTCTTCATCTCCTCTAGCAAACACCCTGATATTCTTCAAATTCTCAGGCAGATGCAATCAGTCATTTTCTGTAGTTACAATCAGTCCGTCTTGGCAGTTACAGCCAGTCAATTATGGCTTCTTTGGCTTCTAATCCCCTTCCTTCGCGTGACCACCGACGGTGACCAAGTGCTTATTCAAAAGGCGCTTCCCGATTTCTGTTTAGTGAGCGCTGGCTCTATTTCATGATATGACCTTGGGATTATGAGATTCATGTGACCATACAATTATGGGTGCGTCTATAGGCAGTTTGAGGGAAACCTGCTTTTCACCCCGCAATTCACTACGAGCCTCCACACGTCCTTTCTAAAAATCCGTGGTTTCAATTGCGGCCCACTCATGAAAAATTTAGGCCCGAGCATGTTTTGGCCTCATAATGGAGCACGACCGTCGATCTCACGATCTTGACGGTGCTATTGAATGGATAGTTCAGATCTGTCCTCTTAAGTCCGCGGACCAAATCTCTCCTTCCTCCATCAACAACGAGGTTTCCTTCGTGATCCAAGCTCCGGGAGTTTCAAATCTCAAACCCTGTTGCCGCTGACTGAATATCTTCCAGAATGGAAGATCTGCTGACATATGTCCTCTTCAATTGATGACTCTATTTTATTTCCTTTGTCCATGCGCAATCCTTGGTCTTAATGATCAAATGACATGTGTCCCTCCAAACTGATGGACGAGATCGATTTCGCCTTTCGGGATTTGGGAGTTTCAATTCTCAAATTCTCGTTTGCTCCCAGAGCATTTCACCCAAAGTCCACGATCCAACGATGCATGTCCCTTTTGGATCAACGATTGAGATCTCCTTCGGGTCTCTGGACTTCAGAGATTTAAATTCTCAACCTTCACGCTCTCCCAGAATGGTTTTAGCCAGAGTTCACAGATTCCTGCCATGTTTCCTCCTCGAATCAACGATCCTCGTTCACTTCGACACTTCGACTCTTCATGACTTTGGCCCTTCGGCACTTAGGCCCTTCGCAAATTCAGAACTCTCTCCTTCGCATTGATGGTGAAGCTCCTGAAGTAAAAATCCTGGAGTGATGTTACTTACTTACGTCACTTGATGATGTGTCATGAGCCTAATAGCTGCCATGTGTCACTCGGATTTGTGATTTGCATGTACTTGAATTGATGAATCAACTTGACACTTGTCATTGTCTGATTGCACCACATGTCCTTGCTGACGTGGTCTGCCACATGTCCATGCTGACATGGTCTGCCACATGTCCTTGAGGATGAGATTTGCTGACGTAGATATCCCTGATCTAACGATCATCGTCTGATCTCCACATCCGATGGTCCTTATTCATTTCGGATTTCCGGGCTTCGGGTTTTTCAAATCTCAATATTTCCAGAGCGTAACCTCCTCGCATATTTATATGTGAAGTGAATGTTGTTCATTCGATCGAGATCTTAGATCCACGACTCGATATTTCTGTGATGCAATTTTGCTAGCTTATCCTGTCCTTCCACTCGAAATTGATCCGATGGATGACAAAACTTCACATTCCAGGGATTTCAAATATCAAGCTTTCCAGAACGTAACCTCCTCATGTCTTTAGATCTAAAGTGAATCTTGTTCGTTGATTAGGATCCTAGATTGACGACTTGATATTTCTGCGTTGATCCTTTTCTAGCTCATCCCGTCCTTCCACTTCAAACTGATCTGACGACTGTCGTTTACTCCGACTCTTTGGCTCTCCGGACTTCGGGTTTTTCACGTCTCAAACTGAAAAATCCTTGAAGTGATTTGCTCCGAATTTGAGGATCGTGTGTCACCTGTCAGTCTTGATGATGGACGGTCCCTGCTTATTTCAGGACTTTGGCACTTTGACAAGTCTTCTCTCCTATGCTCATCAAAGGCTTAACCTTCTTGCATTTATTTCTGGATCCAACGACTGGTGATCCTCGATGCTCAGATCCAAAAAATCAAATCTGTATTTCTCCTCTACGCTCCCTCTAGTCATTGGAATCTGATCTAATGGTCATTGGGTATTCAGGATTGGTGATCCAACGACCACTGTCATTCTTCCTCTTGAGCTTTCTGATCTCTTTGACTTAGAAGGTTTTCTAAGAGTTCGAAGGTCTCGACCTTTGCTCCTCCTGTGAGTCCTTCTCTTGGACCTTAGCTGCACTTCTGGAAAGCGCAAAGAACTATCTCTTCTGAGCTTTGATCTCTGCATACTCATGCTATTCCTCCCGAGCTTTGATTTTCATACTGTTCGCTTCTTCTCCTGAACTTATGCTTTCCCTGTTTGTCATCATTGCTGCTTTCCTCATTGCTGCTTTTCTTTCCTGTAAAAATACCATTGTCGTTGATGTTCTTGGCATCAATGAAAAGCACACTCTGCCTGTAAACATGCCAAAAATCTCCCCCTTTGACATTTATGGCAACCCAGAAGGGCTGCACTATTCTACTTGGACCTCCAACTGTAGCATCCAGACCACACCTTTTCTCCCCGTTTGACATCAATGTCAGATAAAACATGCTCCCCCTGAGTTGTTGTAGTACTTTTTGGAGGTATCAAATATTCAACCAGCACAAACTCCCCCCGACAGGATGGATTCTCTTATTCGAGTCATGCATAGTATTTGTATTTAACTCAGATTCTTCTCCTTTTTATTCTTGGACCCGTTCATCTTTAGCTTCAAATGAGTCCTCTGTAGCAGACTCAATATTGCTCACCTCTCTTACTAGGACTCCTTCATCAACCTTTTCTTGTCATAATTGAATGACTCCCCCTGTCACTCTTCTCTCTCTGCTTATTACTGTACTCCCCCTTTGTTCAAAGGTTATCTTTTTCTGACAAGGTTTCTCCTCTTGTTGTATCTACAAAATGTCATGTATATCATTTTGTACATCAGAATGCTGTTGTTGTGGATGCTGCTGTCCTACTGGAACACTGCATAATTGTAGCTCATATATTTTTTTTCATGATGCCTACAATCCAAGGCTCTTATGACCATATCCATCATAAGAGAAAACAAGAACCATTACAAACACTCTCATACCTCTTTTGATTCATCCATGAAGGTGTCTCTCGTCTAAACTTACTTTGAGGTGTATGAGTAGCTTATGTATGTCTTCATTGATCTAATCTTCTAAATATTGTAGTATTGCTTTCATTCTGTGAATATGAAGAACCTAAGTCATACCCGCTTTCCCCTTTTACAAATGAAGGACTTGCATCAGGTTTCTTACGAGTACTGATTTCTTCCTTGTTGTATCCAAGACCGAATTTGTCATTTGGTAATCTCTTAGTATCCAAGATTTCATCCAGGATCATAGAACTGTTCAAGAACTTGATTTGGGTGTTGTACTTCCCAAGATTCACAACTTTTGCTTCCAACTTATGACACGATTCTTCTTCTACTTCTTCTTTTCTTGCATGGGAGGGTTCAATATCAACATCATTATCTATCCTGATGCCTTTAGCCACCACTTGTCCCGAGTTTAAATTTTTTACCTTACAATCTTGTTCAAAGGTCACATTTCCTGTTTTGCTTTTACTTGTAGACAAAAGCTTATCCTTGTCTCCATTCATGTGCTTGGAACATTCACTATCTATATTCCAGGAGTCCTTTTGTTTTTGAGTTGAAAGTACTAGGCCACATTTTTCATTGTCTTTCTTTTTCCATGTGCTGGCATTTCTAGAAAAGAGATTTATCCTTGGTACTGCTTTGTAATTATTCAGATGGTAGTTTTCAGCTTTGTGGCTGAAGTTATGGCAATTATAACATTCAATCTCATTGCCCAATAGGTCAAAGTGATTGTTGCAACATTGTCTACTCATTGACTATTTACTATTTCTTCACCTCCTCAGTTGCATGTCTCTAAACTTAATTTGAAAATTTGCAATCTGTGGCTGTTTGTTACTTGGCTGTCTCATTCTTTGTTGTGGCAGATATTTACTCCTTGGGTGTTTTGATTTTTCATGTCTAAATCTTAAGGAACAATTTACAACTTTGTGGCCAAAGTTAGAACAGTAGAAACAATATCCATAGAAAAAATCTTTGTACCTGGAAAATGGTTGTCTTCTTTGATCTACAGGTTCAGTTCTGGCACCTTTTTCTTTACTCCTCCTTGGCGGTTGATTATCTTCCTTTGTTTCTATAGGTTTGTTGTTGTCATTGGTCGTAGATTTGAAAAAATTGATGGATTCTTTATTGCTTGGCCGACCACTACTTGATCCCTCTTCATAACCCAAACCAGTTTTCAACTTTGGACTCCTTTGCTGATTCAGAATGGTGGCTAATCCTTATGAGACTTTGATTCTTGACAGATTCTGGTGATGCAAGGCTTGAAACTTCTCCAACTTTTTTCTAGGTTTCACTACTTATTCTTCCAGAGCTTCACATCTTGTTTTCTTCTCTGATAACTGTTGTTTCAGAATGCCCTCTATTTTCTTTGCTTCACATCTTATTCTTCCAGATCTTCACATCAACAATTTTTTTTGCTTTCTCTTCTTAAGTCTGAGTCTGTCAATCTCTTCCAAAGCAATGATAAACTCTCCTTCCAAGTCAACCACAACTTCTTCATCATCAACATCACTTCGTGTTCTTTTATTATCATAATCCTCTTTGGCCATAAGCGCGAAGTCATTTACCTTATCTTCACATGAAGAGTCACTATCTGTGTCTTATGAAGAGTCATCATTGTTTACACATAAAATTTTATTTTTATCAAATCTTTTGGATTTGTACTTCTCTTCACCTTTAGAGTTCTGGTCCTTCTTCTTGTGTGGACACTTAGATGCAAAGTGAACTATCTTTCCATAGTTAAAACATTTGAAGGGAAACTTGCCTTGGTACTTGCCTGATCATTTGCTTAGTCTTTTCACAATTTTTTCTTCAATTTCATCAGGCTCAGATTCCTCATTCTTATCTGCTTTAAAAGAGGATTCTCTAGTGGTGGATTTATCTTTACCTATCCTCATTTCATATGCAATCAACTTTCCTAGAAGTTGATCAAAGGACAAAGGTTTTAGATCATTAAGTTCTACTATAGCAGAGACCTTTGGGTTGAACCTATCTGGTAGAGATCTCAATTTTTTTTTGAACTAAAGAGGCTTCCTCAATTTTTTCACCAAGAGCTTTCATTGCATTTACTAGTTCTTCAACTCTTAGAAATTACTTCCCAATAGTTTCATCTTCTTTCATCTGTAGCTATTCAAACTGTACTCTGTAGGTTTGAAGCTTGGCATCCTTTACCTTCTCATTACCTTCATAACTACTAATGAGTTTGTCCCACATGTCTTTGGCAGTTTCTAAGTGAATAACTTTTACAAATTCTGCTTCTACAATCCCACTCAGAAGAACATTCATAACCTTAGCATAGAAGTTGAATTCTAGCCTGTCATCCTTATTAGCTAGTACAACTGGCTTTACATAACCAGTCTCCACCACATCCCAGACATCTTCACCTAAGGACATTATGTAGGTTCTCATCCTAACTTTCCAGAAGCCAAAGTTTGTTCCATTGAACATGGGGTCCTTATTGGTTGAAGTTCCTCCATGGCTAGTCATGTTTAAGCTCGAGGATCTTCCCTTAAATAAAGGGAACTTGCTCTGATACCAATTGTTGGACAACTGAGAGGGGGGGGGGTGAATCAGTTGTTATCGTGCTTAAACAATTATGTTTATTTTAAACTCTTTAAAAAAAACTCAATGACAATCACAATAATGCAGGGAGGTAAGCAATAGAATATTCAACATCGATCACATACATGAAACATACAGAGACAAATATTTCCTGAGGAAACCCATAAAAGGAAAAACCTCTTCTTCTTGATATGATAAGTAAAATTTATTTTCTGTACATTATCATTCTTATGAGAACCAACTCATTGTGAGGCTACCACCTCTGTTTTGCAAGCTGCAACTTGCTGAGAGCACCAAATCTCTGGTTTCTCTAGCACCCAATAGAAGGAAGCACCAACTCCTTGGTTTCTCTAGCACCCACTAGAAGGAAGCACCAACTCGCTAAGTGTTCCAACACCAACTGGATGGAAACACCAACTTCTAGTCACATAGGCACTGACCTGTATAACAAAGAACAATAGTTCTCCCTTGCACCGCCCTGCCACCCTGGTTTTTCTGGCTGCAACCAGATGGAAGCTACAAATCCCTGTGTTCAAGCACCCACTTGGAACTTTGAGGAAAACAGTTCTCCCTAGCACCTCCATACCACCCTAAAATATAAATATTTTCTTTCTTGAATTTATCACAGTGATACAACATTTATCTATTTCTTACCAGTCTCATCACTGTTCTTCTACACTGCTCTGCTCTACTTGCATCAATGTCTCTCTCCTTGCGTCTGCTGCACTTTGTGTTCTTTTCTCAGATATGCATTTATGTTCCTTGCTTCTTTTGCGCTTTATGCTATGTGTCTTCTTTCCATTCTATGCACGTTGCCTCTTCTGTGTGCTTCAGCTCCTTCACACAACATGCTTCTACCTGCATGAATCACTCTCAACAAAAACCTTCTCTCCTCTATTCTGCGTATATTTATCATGCCTAGTCCTCTGCCAGATCACCCTTGCAACTCATCGTCTTCTTTGGTGGTTATACTGAGTCTTTTCTTCATCAGTGGATTATGATGAGTGATATTGCTGTGGTTGGGATTTTCGGTTTTGATCGGAAAAGCCATAGTGTTGTCAATAGACTGTCGACGTTTCCGATCCAAATCAGGATCCATCTTTAGGAAAATGAGCCTGGGTTAAGAAAAAGGGAAGAGCTGGTATAAATACTGGAAGTGTGGGAAAGTTTTCAGTGTCGGCTAGGTTTAAAGTAGAATTATTTAATAAATTTAATTATTTGCGAAGATTTCTAGGGTTTATTAATTTGTTTATTTAAGGTTATAATAGTTTATTATTAATTTAGGGTTTTTTATTTTATCATTATTTAATGTTCTAGGGTTTAGTTAATAGGTAAAAAGTGGATTATTAAATTTATTTTAGGGTTAAGGTATTATAATCTAAGGTTAAGGTATAAACTAAATAATTAAAAAGAAGAATTAAATGTTTGTTTATGAGTTTAATATTAGGGTTTCTAAATGTGTTTGTTTTGGGTTATAAGGTAAATAATCGRTTATTATTAATTTAATGTTSTGTATTRATGTCTTCATTTAGATKAATATGTTYTAGGGTTAGGTTATAGGTATTAAGTAATTTATAAGATAATAGGGTTTTCCCTTCTTGTTAATCTATATTCTAAGTGTTTATTACTTCAGGGTTAATTTTTGATATTAATCAATTATGTTCTTAGGTTATTTAAGAGGTTATTATGTTGTCTTAGAATTATAATTAATTGGGAGGGGTTTTATTATGAATAAATTAATTTATAATAAGATTTGAAAATTACCAATGATTATTGTTGTTTTTTGTGGATCAGGGGGAGCCAATTTTCGCTCAGTTCTAACCCACTGTCTCTTTTGAGGTTACTAGGATGTTTACGGATTTCAGTGGCTTCTCTAATATGACGTTTGAAGAGGTGATTCTCTTTGGCGAGGATTTTGGTGTCTTCTAGGCGAACATGGTGTCTTGTTTTAATGGAGTGTTCAGCTAGAGTAGAGGTGTGGATGCGTTCGTTCTTGATGTCAGCTCCATGTTCTTTTATCCTAACTTGGAAGGAGCGACCGGTTTCACCAATGTAGCATTTACCACATGAGAACTCTATTTTGTAGATTCCTTTGCCATTGTGAGGGTTAAGTTTGTCTTTGATGGATCTCATACTCTGTTTGATGGTTTCAAGAGGTTTGAAGGAGGTTTTAATCTCCTTTTTACTGAGGACTCTTGCAATTCTGTCGGTCACTCTTTGGATGTAAGGAAGGTAGGAACTTCTATTCGGGTTTTGGTCTTTAGGGGCATTGGGATTATTGCGTGTTATTTCTAGGGATTTTTTTATTGCGTTCTTAATGTCTTTTTGTTTATACCCTATGTTCTTAAAAGTCTTGGTAAGATGATCTGTTTCCTTATCTAGGTGTGTTTCATCAGAGATTCTTATGGCTCTAGTGGCTAAAGTTTTTAAGACACCTAGTTTCTGGTTGGGGTGGTGATGGGAATTGGCGTGGAGATAGTTCTCAGTGTGGGTCTTCTTTCTATACACCGCATGTCCAAGATCACCATTACTTTTCCTTTTGATAAGAATGTCTAGGAAGGGGATGCTATAATTCTCTTTGAGTTCCATGGTAGATTTTATTTCTTCAGATATGCTGTTTAGGTGTAGAAAGAATTTCTGTAATTCAACTTTTCCATGGGGCCAGAGAATGTTTGTATCATCAACATATCTTTTCCACCTCGAGGGTTTTAGGGGAAAGGAGTCCAGGGCTCTCTTTTCAAAATTCTCCATGAAAAGGTTGGCAAAAATAGGGGACAGTGGGGAGCCCATTGCTATGCCGCTAGTTTGTTCATAGAACTCTCCTTGGTAACTGAAGAAAGTGGAGCGTAAGCAGACCTCGACTAGTTTAGATGTTTCTGGATCAATGACTTCTTTGACAATTTGGATAGCTTCATCTAAGGGGATTTTAGTGAAAAGGGAGACTACATCAAATCTTATGAGGGTGTCTTTACGCCCTACCTTTTTATTTTTGATGATATTGATAAAATCATTGGAGTCTTTGATGAAAGAGTCAGTGTGGCCTACTAGAGGGCTAAGGATCTTAGCTACGTGTTTAGCCAGCTCATAGGTTGGTGAACCTATGGTATTCACTATGGGTCTAAGAGGGACGTCTTCTTTGTGAATTTTCGGTAGATCGTATATCCTTGGGGTGATCTCGTTGTTGGGGGTTAGGCATTTTTTGGTTCTCTCGTCTAGGTTAGAACTGTTGATGACTTTCTTTACTTGCCTTATAATATTCTCGATGGGATTTAAATCTAGTTTCCTATAGCTGACACTCTTGGTTAGGTGTTCTATCATTTTCTTGTTGTAGTCCTCCATGTTCATAAGAACAGTAGCGCATCCTTTGTCAGCCTTGAGAATAATCAAATTTTCATCGTTTCTTAGGTTCTTTACGGCTACACATTCCTCTTTATTCATATTACTTTTTGGAGGTTTGGCTTTGCGTAGGATGACTGAGCAGTCTTGTCTTATTAAATATTTGTCTTCGTCACTAATATTTTGTATGCTGTCCTCTATGCAGCAAATAATATTGTCCATGGGAATGGAGGTCGGTGAGACCATGAAGCTTAATCCTCTTCCCAAAACAACCATTTCAGTTTTGTTTAGCACGCGCGCAGATAAGTTTACCACATTCCTTGCGTTGGTGTCTGGGCCATTTTTGCTGTTCAGAAGTTGTTTTAATTTGGACGAGTGTCTGTTATGAGCTTCTGCACACGTTGTCTCTGCTTTCATCATTGCCAAGGCGTCAACTATCTTCCACAGTTTGGGTGCCATGACCTGCGCTAATTTCAGGTGGAGTATTAATGCATTTTTGAATGTGCGTTCCAGACTACATCTATTCTTTTTAATTTCACCTCTAACAATGGATAACCCTAGTCTGGAGAAGGTCCCGCTGTTCCATTTGTTCTTGGTTCTATGCTGGATCTGTGGGAATTTGGTCCTGAGATTCTCTTCCTTCTTTGGCAGTGCGACTCTTCATCTCCTCTGTCACAGTCGAGTTTTATCCTCTCTGATGCAGTTACAAAATTCAACAATTTTCCATCTGTCAATTGTCTCTATGACCAGTCTTCATTCCACTGACAGTTACCTTGAGACTCTTCAGATCCTCTAGCGAGCACCCTGATATTCTTTTAATTCTCAGGTAGGTGCAATCAGTCGTTTTCTGTAGTTACAATCAGTCCATCTCGGTATTTACAACCAACCAATTATGGCTTCTTTGGATTCTAAGCCCCTTGCTTTGCGTGACCACCAACGGTGACCAAGCGCTTATTCAAAAGGCGCTTCTCGATTTATGTCTAGTGAGTGCTGGCTCTATTTCACGATATGACCTTGGGCTTATGAGCTTCATGTGACCGTGAGATTGTGGCTGCATATATAGGTGGTTTGAGGGAAACCCTCTTTTCACCCCACAATTCAATACGAGCCTCCACGCATCCTTTCTAAAAAAATATGGTTTCAATTGCGACCCGCTCATGAAAAATTAAGGCCCGAGCATGTTCTGGCCCCGCAATGAAGCACGACCGTCGATGTCACGATCTTGGTGGTGCTCTTGAATGGACGGTTCATATATGTCCTTCAAGTTTGTGGACCAGATCTCTCCTTCCTCCATCAACGAATGAGGTTTCCTTCGTGATCTGGGCTCTAGGAGTTTCAAATATCAAACCCTGTTGCTACTGACTGGATATCTTCCAGAATGGAATATTTGCTGACATCCATCCTCTTCAATCGATGAATTTGCCTTCTTTCCTTTGTCGATGTGCAATCCTTGGTCTCAACGATCAGATGACATGTGTCCCTCCAAAGCAACAGACGAGATCGATTTCGCCTTTCGGGCTTTGGGAGTTTCGATTCTCTAATTCTGGTTTTCTCCCGGATCATTTCACCCAGAGTCCACGATCCAACGACACGTGTCCCTCTTAGATAAACGATCGAGATCTCCTTTGGGTCTTCAAACTTCAGAGATTTCAATTCTCAACCTTCACGCTCTCCCAAAATGATTTTAGCTAGAGTTCATAGATTCCTTCCACATTTCCTCCTCGAATCAACGATCCTCATTCACTTTGGAACTTCGACACTTCATCTCTTCGTGACTTTGACCCTTCAGACATTCGACACTTAGGCCCTTTGCAACTTCGGCCTTTGGAATTTCAGAACTCTATCCTTCGCATTGGTGGTGAAGCTCCCGAAGTAAAACTCTCGGAGTGACGTCACTTACTTACGTCACTTGATGATGTGTCATGAGCCTAGTAGCTGCCACGTGTCACTCATATTTGTGATTTGCACATACTTGAAGTGTCGAATCAACTTGACACTTGTCATTTTCTGATTGCACCACGTTCTTTGCTGACGTGGTCTGCCACATGTCCATGATGACGTGGTCTTCCACATGTCTTTGGGGATGAGATTTGCTGACATAGTCTACTGACCTAGATCTCTCTGATCTAACGATCATTGTCTGATCTCCAGATCTGATGGTCCTTATTCATTTCGGATTTTGGGCTTCGGGTTTTTAAAATCTCAAACTTTCTGGAGCATAACCTCCTCGCATCTTTATATCCGAAGTGAATGTTGTTTGTTCGATCAGGATCTTAGATCGACGACTTGATCTTTCCACGATCCAACTTTTCTAGCTTATCCTATCCTTCCACTCGAAATTGATTCGACGACTGATGAAACTTTGCATTCCAAGGATTTCAAATCTCAAGCTTTCCAGAGTGTAACCTCTTCGAGTCTTTAGATCCAAAGTGAATCATTTTGATTGATCAAGATCTTAGATTGATGGCTCGATATTTCTGCGATGCTCCTTTTCTAGCTTATCCTGTCCTTCTACTTCAAACTAATATGACGATTGTCGTTTACTCCGACTCTCCGGACTTTGGGTTTTTCAAGTCTCAAACTGAAAAATCCTCGAAGTGATTTGCTATGGAGTTGAGGATTGTGTGCCACCTGTCAGTCTTGACGATGGATGGTCCCTACTTACTTCAAGACTTCGGGACTTTGACAAGTCCGCTCTCCTACGCTCATCAAAGGCTTAACCTTCTTTCATTTATTTTTGGATCCAACGACTGTTGATCCTCGACGCTCAGATCCAACGGATCAGATCTGTACTTCTCCTCTGTGCTCCCTCTAGTCACTAGATACTGATCTAACAGTCATCGGGTATTAAGGATTGGTGATCCAACAACCAATGTCGTTCTTCCTCCTGAGCTTGCTGATCTCTCTGACTTAGAATCTTTTCTAAGTGTTCAAAGGTATCAAACTTTACTCCTCTTGCGAGTCCTTCTCTTGGACCTCGACTGCACTTCTGGAAAGCACAATGCACTATATCTTATGAGATTTGATCTATGCATACTCACGCGATTCCTCCTGAGCTTTGATTTTCATACTGTTCAATTCTTCTCTTAAACTTATGCTTTCTCTGTTTATCATCATTGCTGATTTTCTTACCTGTAAACATACCATCGTCGCTGATGTTCTTGCCATCAATGACAAGAACACTCTGCCTGTAAACATGCCAACATAAAAAGAAATGATCGGGCCATGGAATCCAATGAAGGAAGATATCGAAAGAGGGTTAAAAACAAAGGAACTTGAGTTTGCGCAAAAGGATAACAAAAACCCTAAGATAACACCGCACAAATATATGGATAAATACATGTTTAGCGACTTGCATGAGGTATTTTTTTGTGATTTCCCACACATGTTGCATGAATGGCTATTGAGGTTAAAAAACACCCCCCCTACAAATCGAATCAGACAACTCGAGTGGAATCATGTGGAGATCGCACAATTAGAACAAGTTAAAAAAAAATTCATGCACGTAGTATATTTCTGGCTAAACAATATTGTTGCAGGGTTTATCACAAAATTTGAAGTAGATACCACAAAGTCTTACAACGCAACAGAGCAAGAGTTTCTAAAAGGACCTAGAGGTAGGTATATCAGATTGTTGTATACTTAAATCAAGATTTTACTGTATAACAACAGTGTGATGACTATGGAATCATACAACTAAACTTCCCTATGTGCATAGGGGAAGGGGGGAAGAGTTGGAGAAATGAAGGAAGATATGGATAAGGGAAAGGAGGAAGCCATGGACCCAATCATGATGGAGGAAGATCATATAAAGAAGATAATGGAAAAAACTGGAAAGACACGCAATGGAGTACCCTACCAATATAATATGAATAATAAGAAGAGAGCCATAGTGGATAGAGAATGATTGGCAAGTGACGAGGACAAGGTAGAGGATTTTCGAGCTGTGGAGTAGATTGAGGAAATCCCACACACAAATTATGAAAGGAAAATAGAGGGTCCAAGGGTAGGAACAGAAGGCAAAACTCCAATCCATATCCATGTCAGTGTGGAACCCATAACCCCATGTGCGACTAGTACACAAGAAAGAACAACACCATTTAGACAACCGAATTTACTAGAAGAAAGACAACATGAAGTGCATCCAAACAAGGAGTAGAAACTGGAGGAGATAGTTCATGAAGTAGCTGTCAAATATCTACACCACGCAGAGGTAGTAGTTCAACACATTTCAGGATGGAAAGACATGATCCCTCCATCACGTTACCAAAATTTCAGGGAGAGGCATCTGAGGACCCTGAAAATCATTTATTTATCTGCGAGAAGATATGGGAAGCAAAGAAGATAATATATGAGGATATAAAACTTGCACAATTAGATATCA
This sequence comes from Picea engelmannii, assembly GCA_009831015.1. Taxonomy (NCBI): domain Eukaryota; kingdom Viridiplantae; phylum Streptophyta; class Pinopsida; order Pinales; family Pinaceae; genus Picea; species Picea engelmannii. Next base: position 155,929 of record ML791300.1, read on the forward strand.
CGCAAAGGGACGGTGCACTGGATTAGTACATGATCCTAGCTGAAAATAGTCCACCAGGAGTAACAAGGACTATTGCATATGTGAAGAAGCTACTGATCAATGAATTCTAGAAGCCTAACTTAGAAGATCAGTACATGAATGAGATGATTGAAATTAGGCAAAAACAAGGCGAGTCTGTTTGGGAGATTGATCAGAGGTTGAATCGTCTCAAAGGTAAGTTGAAGTATGTCATGACTGGCATGCAACATAGACATCTCTTTGTGAACTCACTGTTACCACATTTGAAATACCCCTTGAGACAACAAAAGTTCCAAACTCAAGCAAAGGCTCTACACAAAACTTTACAACTAGAATATAACAAATATCAAAAGACAGACCCAACAACAGAGGAGGTGAAGGAGGATTTGAAGAATCTAAATTTTCATCTTAAACATAATGAGGTAAAAGAGAAAAGAGAAGTTGTTTGGTGTACCACATGCAAGCCATAAGGTCACCATAAGAATGAATGTCCAACTTTCATGCAATACATGGAAACATGAGTAACAAACCCTTTGCCAACAGGAGGACCATGGTGTGAGATCTGTAAGATGCATGGACATGATCCATATCATTGTCCCATGATACAGAAGTACCAGACAGTACCCAAGAGTTCATACTGCAATTTTTGCAAGTCAGTGGGCCATGATGATAAATATTATAGGACGATGGAGTTGATGAGAGAAAGAAATTCAGATACCTATAGGGTGCAGGCATAAATGATGACAGGGCAAGATGCACCTCAGTTTAATCAAGTACCACCTCCATAAAACAATGTGCAGTGGCAATATAACATTGCATAACCACAATATAAAAATGCGCAACCAGAGTATAACCCCGCACAGTATAATCAAGTACCTCAGTACAACACACTGCGAGGAGATCGAGCTGGATACAGAGGTGGAGGACAAGGTAGAGGAGGATTTGGAAGAGGAAGAGGTCCATTAGTGTTCCACAACTGCCAACATCCAGGACATTATGCAAGGGAATGCCCACTCCCACCAGCGACATGTATGTACTGTTGCGCAACAAACTATGATACAGAGGAATGCCCAACACTTTTGGGAAAGATTCAAGAAAAGGGGAACAAGAACAAACATAATGTTCAGTGGATCTCTGCAGAAGCTAGGGATGATGGAATAAATATCAACATAGTCACACGAGGAGGCGCTAAGACAAGACCTGATGCAGTGATATAGGATCCAAAACAACACCAATGGGTGAAGAAAAATACTGAAACACATAAGCAGTTTGATGCGCAGAAAGAACATGAGACATTCAAGGAGCCCAGACAAGAGTTCCTCAAACAAGATGTTGCATCTACATCAACTGTGCAATATACTCAGAATGTACAAATGTACGAGATGACTTCATCAATGGACCATACCAATGAAGCACAACCTTTAGGGAAAGTAAGTACCATAAAGACTTTTCTGTGATCTTGTGTTAAGCTACTGAATGATCCATCATCTATTAAGGTTTTGAAAAATATGCTAGAAAGATGTAACACAAAGGTAGAGGGGAAGTTAGAGCAGAAAGAAATCAATCACCTCCATACAAGAAGGGGAACAAGCAAGGAATTCAGACTCAATACCAACATTGGAGATTTTAATATGGGGGATATTATACTGGACTTAGGCTCATAGGTAAATGTTTTGCCTAAGAAGACATGGCAATGCATCGGAGAACCCACATTAGGCTATTCACCTGCCCAATTGAAATTATCAAATCAACACATAGTTCTACCAATTGGAAGGCTTAAAGGTGTGACACTAGGTCTAGATGGAGTGTGCACTAAGGCAGACTTTGAAGTAATAGAGATTGTAGATGGAACAACACCGTATCCTGTTGATTAAGGTTGGTTGTCATTGATGTCAACACTTGAAGAAAGCCCCGCAACACAAAGGTTTGGGTAATGGACCCAAGATTGTTTGATGTAAAGATGAATCATTATTGTCCTATCATGGTTGATAA
>ML791300.1:172187-211877 GCA_009831015.1 Picea engelmannii
TGTAGCCTGGTGAGTTTGGAAAAGAATTCTTTCTCTGAGATGCCCTGGAATCTTTTAAAAAAATCATTTTTAAAGGAGTTCCAAGTGTATGATTGGATTATTCCTTTCCACCATATGTACCAATTGTATGTTGTGCCTTCAAGGAACATGGATGCATATTTTACTTTTTCTTCATCAGTTGTAATATTATATATTTGGAAATATTCTTCAGTTTTGTTAAACCAATCCATGCATTGGTTATCGCTACCATTGTATTTTGATAGTTCGATTTTGGCTTTGGGAGGGTAAATCATTAGAGGTTGATATTGTGATGTGGTTTGATGACTTGAATTGTAGGGAGCCGGTGGCGGTGGGGGTGGTGATGTGTTTGAAGTGCTTGAATCATTTGATTGTGATTGGGGAACTTGTTGGTGGCCTTGATCTTTTATTAACTTTAAAATCTCATCATACTTTGTTTCCCGATTTTGTGTTATTAGACCCAGACTTTGTTGTAATTCTTCTGTTATTTCTTTTTTAAAGTTTCCCAAACCTCGTTGTAAGTTAATCCCGATTTCTTGAAAAATATCGTCTTTAAGATCTTGTTTTAGAATTTCCATGTCTTTTCGTAATTCATTTCCGACTTCTTTTGAAATCTCTTCTTTTAGATTTTGGGTCAGTTCTTGTCCAAGTGCCTCATTATTGATCTTTATTTCTTCGTGCAATTCGTCATTAGTTTTTTGTAATGCCTTTTCGAGTAATTGTCGGGCATTTTTGCATTCTTGGTCTATTTTTTCAATTTGATTTTTTAACTCTGCCATTTTCCTGGTACTTGGGGGTGAATATTTCCCGCCAATTTTGACTGATTGTGTTGTCTTTCGCTGCTCCACTTGCTAAAAATAATATTTTATTATTATTATTATTTTATTATTTATTTTTTATTTTAAAGGAATATGTGTAAAAAGATTATATTATATATATATATATATATATATATATTATGTTTTGGTCAATTTTCTCTTTTTAAGAGGTGCGACTCACTGAAGGGGTGTGAAGGGATGTGATAGTTTATTATGAAGGTGGCCGACAGGGGTGACAGAGACAGGCTGCAGTTGTTACAGGACGAAAGTAGGGGTACGGGGGAGGTTACGACAAGGTTAGGGGTTACGGGGGAAGGGATTTACGGGGACTATGGGTGAGGGGTTACGGGAAAAGTGTAGATGTTACGAGATAGGGTTACAGGTGGGCTACGAGAAGGGGATTACAGGGGAAGGTTACGGGGAGGCTACGGGAAGGGAATTACAGGTTCAGGTTACGAGATAGGGTTTCAGGAAGGCTGCGGGAAGGGGATTACAGGGATAGGTTACGGGGAGGAAGGGGGAATAGGGAAAGGTAAGGGAACGAGAGTTGTACAGGAATTATAGGGTATGGGTAAAGGGGACAGGAAGGGAAACAAGAGGTGGGTTACGGGAGAAGGGAATAAGGGAAGGGAAGGGGGACGGGAGGGAACATGAACAAGATATAGTTTACGGGAAGGGAACATGAGGGGAATTTACGGGAGTTGAGGGTGATGGAAAAGGGGGAAAGGGAGGTATGGTGGAAGGAAGGACGGGGATAGGAGGAGGGGAAAATGGTGTGGGGGGTGGGAAATGAGACAGGTCGTGGGAATTGGGGAGGGTTTACTGGGATTTTTTTATTTATTGTTTATTTATTGGTTCTCATGAAAGGTTTTAATTTAATTTACGGGAGATGGAAGGGGGGAAAAAGGATCGATCAAATCTGATACCAATGTAATAGATAACCAGGTATGCAATTGTATAGTAATATAAAATATAAATAATTGATAAAAATATGACAATTACAATTAAGAATGAGGGCTTGTTTATATACCCACACAGGGGTTCCCTTTCACCACTAGACATGTCTTTTGGAGAACATGTCCTTTCATTATTAATAATTACTATTTACTAACTACTTACTAAACTTACTACTTAATTATTGTGTTATGAACATCTATTTATATGTATTTTATGTTCATAACATTGATAGTGGATGTTCAAAACACATGACAGGTGATAAAGACAAATTTCTTACATTACGAAACGAAAAAAAAGGATCAGTCTCCTTCGGAAATGATAATTCATCCAAAATCATTGGAGAAGGCACTGTCCAAATTGGGAACAAGAATGAAAAGGCACAAAATGTTCTACTGGTAGAAGATATGAAACATAATCTTCTAAGTGTGAGTCAAATGTGTGACCAAGGTCATAAACTTACTTTCGATTCCGAAAAGTGTGAGGTAAGAAAATAAGGTTCAGGTAAATTGGTCGGTACAGCTGCAAGAACTTAAAACAACATATATGTGTTAAGTGAAATTGGAAATGAAAAGTGTTGTCTAGGAAAGGAAGATGAAAGTTGGATATGGCACATAAGAATGGGTCACATGCATTTTGATAACCTTGTCAAAGTCAACAAAAGAGAAGCAGTCAGAGAAATGCCCCAGATCACGAAACCAACCAACACGTTATGCAAGCATTGTCAACAAGGAAAGCAAACAAAGACCATGTTCAAAACAAAGGAATATTCAACAACAAGACCACTGGAAATTGTGCACACTGATCTAGTTGGACCAACTACAATAAAGGGATTAAAAGGTGAAAAATACTTTATGTTATTAGTTGATGATTATACAAGAATGACTGCAGTTTGCTTTCTTAAGAACAAGTCAGAAGCTTTTGAAAACTTCAAGATATACAAGGAAATGGTTGAAAATGAGATGGATTCAAGAATCAAATGCTTGAGATCTAATAATGGAGGAGAGTTCACTTCAAAGGAATTTATGGACTACTGTAGCAGTCATGGAAAAAAGAGACAATTCTCGATTGCTAGGACAACTCAACATAATGAAGTTGTTGAAAGAAAGAACAAGATAGTACAAGAAATGGCTTGAACAATGCTAATGGATTCCAAATTGATAGATATATTTATGACACAGGCAATGCATACAAAATTTCACATTCAAAACAGAGTAATGCTCAGAAACAACACTGATAAAACTCCCTACGAGCTATGGAAAGGAAGACCAACAAATGTGAAGCACTTAAGAGTTTTTGGAAGCAAATGCTACATCAAAAGAGAAGATGGCAGAATGAGAAAGTTTGAATCTCATGTGGACAAAGGAATACTTGTTGGTTACTCAAGTACAAGGAAAACATACAAGTGTTACAATCTAAGATTGAACAAAGTTGGGGAAAGCATCAATGTAACAATTGATGAAACAGGTAGACCAAAATCAAAGAAAGAAGAAAACAAATCAATGGAACAACTTTTCAAAGAAGAAGATCAAAAAGAAGTAGAAGAGGAAGATGAATATGAAGAAAATATGATAGAAGCAGAAGAGCAAGTTCAACAAGTATCTCCAAACACACCTAGCAAAAGAGTATAGAATAATCACCCTTCAGATCAGATTATTGGAAACAAAGATGCAGGAGTTCATACTAGAAGAAAAATACGTTCACCAGAACAAACACACCTAACACTCTTATCTACAATTGAACCAAACTGTTTTGAAGAAGCTAGTAAGGATGAATTTTGGAATAAGGCCATGGATGAAGAATTTGATCAAATAGAGAAAAATGACACTTGAGAATTGGTTCCAAGACCAAAGAATAAGAATGTGATCGACACAAAATGGGTTTTCAAGAATAAATTGAATGAAGATGGACACATTACAAGGAAACAAAGCTATATTGGTATGTAAAGGATATGCACGGATTGAAGGAATCGACTTTGAAGAGACATTTGCCCCAATTTATAGAATGGAAGCAATCCGTTTACTTTTAGCTTATGCATGCTCCAAAAATGTTAAAGTATATCAGATGGACGTAAAATCAGCTTTCCTGAATGGGGAACTTGAAGAAGAAGTATACATTGAACAACCATAAGGATTTCAGTTGTCAGAGAACACAGAATATGTATGCAAATTAAATAAGGCTTTGTATGGTCTAAAGTAGTCTCCTAGAGCATGGTACTCCAGACTGGATAAGTATTTGCTATTGGTTAAGGTTGGTTGTCATTGATGTCAACCCTTGAAAAAAGCCCCGCAACACAAAGGTTTGGGCAATGGACCCAAGAATATTTGATGTAAAGTTGACTAATTATTGTCTTGCCATGGTTGATAAGAAGTAAATATGGATGAACTCCAAAGTGGTCCCCTTATGGTGAAATCCCTCACGGGAAGACGCTTTGCGGATTAAGAGAACCCATGCTTAATTGTGGAATACTGAGATCAAGGAAATTGAATTTGTAAGAGAAACTATCCTAGATGTATAGTTATTGTCATTCCATTTCTGGTGGTATGTAGAACGTCACATAACTCCTTACGGTTAGAGAGTTATGGCCATGAGAAGTTAGAGACCCCGGGTTTGGGTAATGGACCCAATTTTGTTTGATGGGTAACAATATGAGTTATGATATATTTTTAGACAATACTATTCTATATGGATAGTACATGTCATGCCATTTCTGGTGGTATGTGGAACGTCACATAACTCCTCACGGTTTGAGAGTTATGACCTTACGAAGTTGGAGGACCCTCACATGTCATCTAGAAGCCCCAAAAGGTCAAAGTAGTCAAAGTGGTTTAAGGGATTTTAAAATGTAAATAATAAAGTGAAGTGATGAGTGTACTATAATTCAAAGTGAATACAAAATAAATTATTTAAATAATAAATTTAATGGAGAAATTAGAAGTGGGTTAACCCTAAAATAAGGAAAATGGGGCCAAGTGACCTAGAAGATGTTTTTAAGGAAGCTACCTGGAGAGTATAAATAAGAGGCAAGGCTCTCTCATTTCAATCACACTTGAGAATATTGAATATATATATGTGTTTGAGGTAACCAAGGATATGTAAGCCGAAATTCTGAGGAAAGGTGAAGAAAATAAGACTGAAATGCAAGGAAGGATAAATTCTTTTGATGGTGCTTTCTAAGGTATTTTATTTACAGGTCATCTCACAATTTTCACTATAATTTTTTTTCTATAATGATTCAGAACATGAAATTTCTATGGAATTGAGAAAACATTTCCAAGTATCTGTGGTAAAAAATTCATCTTGTGGTTCGTTGATATTTGGAGTTACACTCCGTGGCAAATAGGGTTTGTGGCTAGTCCTGAAACTAGTCAAAAACAAGTGTTTCGGGTAAAAACGTCATTAATTCTTCATAACAGATCCAAATTCAGTGAAACCAAATGTGTTGGTTAGGGTATAATCTATAGTATTCTGTGTAATAGTTTCATATCATTTAAACAAATATTCCATGCGGGGCACGCTCTACAAGGTCTCTCTCTAGAATAACCCTGAATTCAACAAAGTATGCCATTTTTGCTATAACTCCTTTTCTGAGAGGTTCCAAGTAGTGAAACTTGGAGGAATTGCATAAAACACACTGAAGAACATTTTTTATCAATTTCAGATCTTTATACATTACAAGTACAAAGTTATGATTACTTCAAGTTAGGGTTGTTGACTAATCCAAAACTAGGCATGTGAGACTAAATGAAGGTTTGATGAAAATGCTAGTCTCTTGTTGTTAAAGTTAAGGAAGGTTTGCAGGAATGTGATCATATACACCAGGTCTATTGCAAAGCTACAAATTATATTTGGATGATGAAAATGATGAGGGCTTTTGGTTGAGGTACATGTTGAGTACATGGTTGAGACAAGTAGTTGATGAGTTGGCACATACATGAGGTGTATAGTTGATGGTGTTGGTACATATTGATGAGTCATAGTTGATGAGTGGTTGATTATAGGTTATTTGGTACAGGTTGGTGCATGGTTGATGCACTTGTTTATGGTACATGTTGATTACAGGTTGAGGTACATGTTGATGCATGATTGATGCATGGTTTAGATTTATTGGTACAGGTTTACAGTGGTATATCTCACAGTGACAGGTTGACAGTGGTTCCATCATTCTACTTCTACTTTAGGGTGGCAGGACGAGGCAAGGACAGGTCATTGTAGCCACCTTTCGGTTGTAGCTGGAGAACATAGGGGGTTGTAGCCTCCTTCTGGTTGTAGCCAGAGAATTGGGGAGTTGGAGCTTCCCTCAGGTTGTAGCTTGAGAATATAGGGGGTTGGAGCCTCCTTCCAGTTGCAGTTGGAAAACAAAGGAATTTGGTGCTTCCAATGAATGTAATTCTTCAAGACATATAAGAAAAAACATTCCATGGTTTTCTCCCGATTTGGGTTTCCACGTAAAACATTGGTGTACTATGTATGTGTGTGATTGTTCTTTTCTTATTGCTCATTATTGGATAATAATACTACTTTGATATAAAACTTGGATCAATTTGGATAAAAAGGATTATAATTTCACTATTATTGATTCACCCCCCCCTCTCAGTAATCCAACAATTGGTATCAGAGCAGGTTCCTTCAGAAATCAGTTTAACCACTGAAAGGTAGATCATGGAGAGTACCAACTCATATAAAAATGGAATACCACAGTTTGATGGAAAGAAGTATGCTTTTTGGAGCATAAGGATGAGGACATATACATAGACACAGGGATTTCAAGTTAGGAAATCAATTGTAGATGAATACACAACACCAAAATTTCCACCAATAAATGAAAAAACAAGAAAACTCAGTGAGAATAATTCCAAAGCCACAAATGCACTTTTGAATGGTCTTAGTGATACGATATTCACCAAAGTTGCACACTGTAAATCTGCTAAAGAGATTTGGGACAAGATTCAAAATATTTATGAAGGAGATACAAAAGTCAAAGCAACAAAGCTTCAGACTTACAGAGGTCAATTCGAACAACTAAAAATGAAGGAAGATGAAGATATCACAGCCTACTTCTTACGAGTCGATGAAACAATGAATTCAATCATAGGATTGGGAGAAGAAATTGAAGAATCTGTAAATGTTCAAAAGATACTAAGATATCTTCCTATGAGATTCAACCCTAATATCTCAGCACTAGAAGAAAGATCAGACCTGGAATCAATAAGCATGGAAAAACTACATGGAATCTTCACAGCATATGAAATGAGAACTGAGCAGGAAAATCCAGATGTAAAAGAAGCAACCTTCAAGGCATCCAAAAGATTAAAGCAAAAGAAAAAGGAAGAAAAATAACATAGTAGCAGGAGTGACACCTCAGAAGATGATGAAGAAGTGGCCAACTTCGTCAAAAGACTGAACAAGGGAACCAACGGTAGGTATAGAGGTAATCTCCCTTTAATTTGTTTTAATTGTGATGGTATTGGTCATTTTGCTAATAAATGTCCTCATAAGTAAAGATAAATGATAAAGGTTACTCAAAAGGAAAACACACATATAAAGGAAAAAGAACTACAATTTTTTTTTCAAGAAAATCTTATACACCAAAGAAGACATCTCATCATCAGATGAAGATGAAGTCAGTGACAATGAGACAAGAAGAGTTCTATTCATGGCAGTAAAAGACTCTGACAAATAAGACTCCGAAGCAGAATATGAAGAAGCCGAAGAAGAATGTGAAGAAGTCGAAGAAGAAATTGAAGAGGCAAAAGTTGACTATCGAGAAGAATTAATGTGTGCCATAGAAGTTATCAGAAGAGAAAAGAATAAAAACAAGAAACTACAAGCAAAATTAGACAAGAAAAAGGGCACTCGAGAACTAGAACACATGATCAAAAAATTGAAGGTTCAAATAGAAGAAGATAAAACAATTGAAGAAGCACTCAAAGAACAACTAGAAGAAAAGGAAAAGATCATTGCAAACTTGGAAGCAGAGGTTGTCACACTAATAAAGGATATTCAAAAGAAAAATATGCAGAATAGCTCAAAAGTTCTGGATGACATTATCAACAGTCAAAAATCTCATCTTGACAAGTCTGGACTTGGATACAATCAGACAGAAAAGGGATCAAGCTCCAAAACAGTAGAGCAAAAAAAAAATCCAAAGAGCTATGCAGAAACAATCAAAGGGGATAGGAAGATATACAAAGAAGATTACATGGACACTCCTCCATCAAGAAGATTCAGATTTCAGAATCAACAACAAACAAATAGGCCTCAAGAAGAAGAAGGATTCATAAGAGCACCTCTTTTAAGAAGATCTTCAACTCCCAGGTATCAAACTATATTTTTTGGTTAATGTTATGCATGTAATAATTTTGGACATAAAACTGTGAATTGCAGAGCTAACAACAAGAACAATAACAACTTTGAGAGTTATACACAAAGGGATTATTCAACAAGACCTAGTGAAACACAAAGAAGAAGTTACAACAGGTTTGAATCTTTGAGCACTAAAGTGGAATGTTACAAATGTAACAATTTTGGTCACATGGCCAAGGATTTCAGAATGACAGTCCGTCCTAAAGAACCTCAATAGAATAACAACAATCACAGACAAGAACCTCAGAAAATTACATGGATAAGAAAGCAAGATCACTATAACAATGAAGAATGCACAGTTTCTCTACAAGCTAAGCAGAAGAAACACAGTTGGTATGTTGACAGTGGATGTTCAAAACACATGACAGCTGATAAAGACAAATTTCTTACATTACAAAAAGAAAAAAATGGATCAGTCTCCTTCGAAAATGACAATTCATCCAAAATCATTGGAGAAGGCACCGCCCGAATTGGGAACAAGAATGAAAAGGCACAAAATGTTCTACTGGTAGAATATATGAAACATAATATTCTAAGTGTGAGTCAAATGTGTGACGAAGGTCATAAACTTACTTTTGATTCAGAAAAGTGTGAGATAAGAAAAGAAGGTTCAGGGACATTGGTCGGTACAACTGCAAGAACTTCAAACAACATATTTGTGTTAAGTGAAATTGGAAATGAAAAGTGTTGTCTAGGAAAGGAAGATGAAAGTTGGCTATGGCACATAAGAATGGGTCACATGCATTTTGATAACCTTGTCAAAGTCAACAAAAGAGAAGCAGTAAGAGAAATGCCCCAGATCATGAAACCAACCAACACGTTATGCAATCATTGTCAACAAGGAAAGAAAACAAAGACCAGGTTCAAATCAAAGGAATATTCAACAACAAGACCACTGGAAATTGTGCACACTGATCTAGTTGGACCAACTACAACAAAGGGATTAAAAGGTGAAAAATACTTTATGTGATTAGTTGATGATTATACAAGAATGATTGGAGTTTGCTTTCTCAAGAACAAGTCATAAACTTTTGAAAACTTCAAGATCTACAAGGAAATGGTTGAAAATGAGATGGATTCAAGAATCAAATGCTTGAGATCTGATAATGGAGGAGAGTTCATTTCAAAAGAATTTATGGACTATTATAGCAGTCATGGAATAAAAAGGCAATTCTCCATTGCTAGGACACCTCAACAGAATGGAGTTGTTGAAAGAAAGAACATAACAGTGCAAGAAATGGCTCGAACAATGCTAATGGATTCCAAATTGACAAATATATTTTGGACACAGGAAGTGCATACAACAATTCACATTCAAAACAGAGTAATGCTCAGAAACAACACTGATAAAACTCCCTACGAGCTGTGGAAAGGAAGACTAGGAATTGTGAAGCACTTCAGAGTTTTTGGAAGCAAATGCTACATCAAAAGAGAAGATGGAAAAATGAGAAAGTTTGACTCTCGTGTGGAAAAATGAATACTTGTTGGTTACTCAAGTACAAGGAAAGAATACAAGTGTTACAATCTAGGATTGAACAAAGTTGTGGAAAACATCAACGCAACAATTGATGAAACAGGCAAACCATAATCAAAGAAAGAAGAAAACAAATCAATGGAACAACTTTTCGAAGAAGAAGATGAAAAATAAGTAGAAGAGGAAGATGATGATGAAGAGAATCCAACAGAAGCAGAAGAGCAAGTTCAACAAGTATCTCCAAAGACACCTATAAAACGAGTACAGAAGAATCATCCTTCAGATCAGATTATTGGAAACAAAGATGCAGGAGTTGAGACTAGAATAAAATTTCGTTCACCAGAACAAACACTCCTAGCACTCTTATCTACAATTGAACCAATCTGTTTTGAAGAAGCCAGTAAGGATGAATTTTGGAATAATGCCATAGATGAAGAATTGGATCAAATAGAGAAAAATCACACTTGGGAATTGGTTCCAAGACCAAAGAATAAGAATGTTATCGGAACAAAATGGGTTTTCAGGAATAAATTGAATGAAGATGGACACATTACAAGGAACAAAGCTAGATTGGTATGTAAAGGATATGCACAGATTGAAGGAATTGACTTTGAAGAGACATTTTCCCCAATTGCCAGAATGAAAGCAATCCGTTTACTTCTAGCTTATGCATGCTCCAAAAATGTTAAAGTATATCAGATGGACGTAAAATCAACTTTTCTGAATGGGGAACTTGAAGAAGAAGTATACATTGAACAACTAGAAGGATTTCAGTTGTCAGAGAACACAAACTATGTATGTAAATTAAAGAAGGCCTTGTATGGTCTAAAACAAGCTCCTAGAGCATGGTACTCCAGACTGGATAAGTATCTGCAGCAGGCAGGGTTCAGAAAAGGAATTGCAGAAAACAACCTCTACATCAAGGTAAGTCAAGGTAATATTTTATTAATTGAAGTTTATGTTGATGATATTATTTTTGGTAGTGATGATGACATGTTAAGCCAAAAATTTGCAAAAGACATGCAAAATGAATTTGAAATGTCATTACTTGGAGAACTATCCTTCTTTTTGGGACTTCAGATACGTGAAAGCAACCAAGGAATCTTTATTTCTCAAACCAATTATATTAGAGAAATGCTAAAGAGGTTTGGAATGGAAGATTTCAAACCAGTTATCACTCCCATGCAAACCAATTGTAAGTTGAGAAAATATGATGATTCAAAGTCTATAGATCAAAGGCAATACAGGTCAATGATTGGCAACCTACAATATGTGACAACATCCAGACCATATGTAATGCAAGCAGTTGGACAAGTGACACGATTTCAAGCAGCACCAAAGGAATCACATGTATTAGTAGTAAAGAGGATTTTCAGATATCTCAAAGGAACATAAGAGTTTGGATTATGGTATCCAAAAGGAAAAGATCTATCACTTATTGCCTACACAAATAAAGATTGTGCAGGTTGTATTGATGACCGACGAAGAACTAGTGGAGCATCATTCTACTTAGGTGAGTGTTTGATATCATGGCTAAGCAAGAAACAATCATCAGTATCTCTATCTACAACAGAGGCATAGTATATTGCAACTACAACATGTTGTACACAGGTTCTTTGGATGAAACAAACTTTGACAGATATACATGTTGAGTATGATGAGCCCATTCCATTGTGATAATACAAGTGCCATCAATATCTCAAAAAATCCGATGATGCACTCCAAGACGAAGCACATTCCAATCAAGTATCACTTTCTACGGGAACAGGTTGCAGAAAAGAATATCAGAGTTGAGTATGTGGGCACAAAAGAACAAGTGGCATACATCTTTACAAAACCACTTCCATGGGAAGCCTTTGAATATCTTCGCCAAAGAATTGGAGTTATTTCTGCTCCAAAATGAATGCTTTTTGAATGCTTATCTTATATGTCTTAGAGGTACATGAGGAAGCACAATAAGAGGACAATTCAGTCAGGGGGAGCAACCCCGGATGGAAAGATACCTTTGCCATTGATGACAAAGGGGGAGAGATTTATTAGATGCAGAGGACATAGGCATGGTTCCAGAGGGAGCAGATTTATCACATGTAGAGGACAGAGACAAATTTATCAGATACAAAGGACATAGGCATGGTTCCATGGAGAGCATGAGTGATATGATTTCAATATTGCATCAGAGTGTTGCCATCAATGCCAAAGGGGGAGATTGTTGATTAAGGTTGGTTGTCATTGATGTCAACCCTTGAAGAAAGCTCCGCAACACAAAGGTTTGGGTAATGGACCCAAGATTGTTTGATGTAAAGATGACTCATTATTGTCTTTTCATGGTTGATAAGAAGTAAATATGGATGAACTCCTAAGTGGTCCACTTATGGTGAAAGCCCTCACGGGAAGACGCTTTGCAGAGCAAGAGAACCCATGATTAATTGTGGAATAATGAGATGAAGGACATTGAATTTTTCAGAGAAACTATTCTAGATGTATAGTTCTTTTCATTCCATTTCTATTTGTATGAGAATGTCACATAACTCCTCACGGTTAGAGAGTTATGGCCATGAGAAGTTGGAGACCCCAGGTTTGGGTAATGGACCCAAGTTTGTTTGATGGGTAATGATATGAGTTATGATATATTTTCAGACAATAATATTCTATATGGATAGTAAATGTCATGCCATTTTTGGTGGTATGTGGAAAGTCACATAACTCCTCACGGTTTGAGAGTTACGGCCTTATGAAGTTGGAGGACCCTCACATGTCATCTAGAAGCCCCAAAAGGTCAGAGTAGTCAAAGTGGTTTAAGAGATTTTAAAAGGTAAGTAATAAAGTGAAGTGATGAGTGTACTATAATTCAAAGTGAATACAAAATAAATTATTTAAATAATAAATTAAATGGAGAAATTAGAAGTTGGTTAACCCGAAAATAAGGAAAGTGGGGCCAAGTGACCTAGAGGATGTTTTTAAGGAATCTACTTGGAGAGTATAAATAAGAGGCAAGACTCTCTCATTTTAATCACACTTGAGAATATTGAATATCTATATGTGTTTGAGGTAACCAAGGATATATAAGCCGAAATTCTGAGGAAAGGTGAAGAAAAGAAGGCCGAAATATAAGGAATGATAAATTCTTTTGATGGTGCTTTCTAAGGTATGTTATTTACAGGTCATCTCACCATTGTCGATATAATATTTTTTTTATAATGATTCAGACAATGAACTTTCGATTCCATTGAGAAAACATATCCAAGTATCTGTGGTAAAGAATTCAGCTTGTGGGTCATTTCATTTTTTAAGTTAAACGCCGTGGAAAATAGGTTTTGTGGCTAGTCCTGAAACTAGTCAAAAACATGTGTTTCAGGTAAAAACGTCATAACTTCTTCATAACAGATCCAAATTTAGTGAAACAAAATGTGTTTGTTAGGGTACAGTATGTAGTATTTTGTGTAATAGTTTCAGATCATTTAAACAAATATTCCATGCGGGTCACGCTCTACAAGGTCGCTCTCTAGAATAAGCCAAAATTCAGCAAGGTATGCCATTTTTGTTATAAATCCTTTTCTGAGAGGTTACAAGTAGTGACTCTTGGAGAAATTGAAAAAAAAACACTAAAGAACATTTTTTATCTGTTTTAGATCTTTATACATTACAAGTACAAAATTATGATTACTTCAAGTTATGGTTGTTGACTAATCCAAAACTAGGCATGTGAGACTAAAGAAAGGTTTGATGAAAATGATAGTCTCTTGTTGTTAAAGATAAGGACTGTTTGCAGGAATGTGATCATATACACCAGGTCTATTACAGAGCTACAAATCAGATTTGGATGACTAAATTAATGAGGGCTTTTGGTTGAGGTACATGTTGAGTACATGGTTGAGACAAGTAGTTGATGAATTGGCACATACATGAGGTGTATAGTTATTGATGTTGGTACATATTGATGAGTCATAGTTGATGAGTGGTTGTTTACAGGTTATTTGGTAGAGGTTGGTGCATGGTTGATGCACTTGTTTATGGTACAGGTCGATTACAGGTTGAGGTACAGGTTGATGCATGGTTCAGATTTATTGGTACAGGTTTACAGTGGTATATCTCACAGTGACAGGTTGACAATGGTTCCATCATTCTAATTCTACTTTAGGGTGGAAGGATGGGGAAATGATAGGTGGTTGTAGCCACCTTTTGGTTGTATCCGGAGAACATAGGGGGTTGTAGCCTCGTTCTGGTTGTAGCCAGAGAATTGGGGAGTTGGAGTTTCCCTTAGGTTGTAGCTTGAGAATCTAAGGGGTTGGAGCCTCCTTCCAGTTGCAACTGGAAAACAAAGGAAGTTGGTGCTTCCAATGAATGTAACTCTTCAAGACATATAAGAAAAAACATTCTGTGGTTTTCTCCCGATTTGGGTTTCCATGTAAAACACTGGTGTACTGTGTATGTGTGTGATTGTTCTTTTCTTATTGCTCATTATTGGATAATAATACTATTTTGATATAACACTTGGATCAATTTGATTAAAAAGGATTATAATTGCACTATTATTGATTCACCCCCCCCTCTTAGTAATCCAACATTTGAAGCAGGTAGAGTTCATAAAAGGAAGTGCAGACAACAACCTCTATATCAAGGTAAGTCAAGGTAATATTTTATTAATTGAAGTTTATGTTGATGATATTATTTTTGGTAGTGATGATGACATGTTAAGCTAGAAATTTGCAAAAGACATGCATAATGAATTTGAAATGTCGTTACTTGGAAGATTGCATAATGTATATCAGAGAAATGTTAAAGAGGTTCAGAATGGAAGATTGCAAACCAATTATCACTCCCATGCAAACCAGTTGTAAGTTGAGCAAAGATGATGATTCGAAGTCTACAGATCAGAGGAAATACATGTCAATGATTGACAACCTACTATATCTGACATCATCCAGACCAGATGTAATGCAAGCAGTTGGATAGGTGGCACGATTTCAAGCAGCACCAAATGAATCACGTGTATTAACAGTAAAGAGGATTTTCAGATATCTCAAAGGAACAAAAGAGTTTGGATTATGGTATCCAAAAGGAAAAGATCTATCACTTATTGCCTACACAAATGCAGATTGGGCAGGTTGTAATGATGACCGACGAAGCACCAGTGGAGCATCATTCTACTTAGGTGAGTGTTTGGTATCATGCCTAAGCAAGAAACAATCATCAATATCTCTATCTACAACATAGGCAGAGTATATTGCAGCAGCAACATGTTGTACACATGTTCTTTGGATGAAACAAACTTTGACAGATATACAGGTTGAGTATGATGAGCCCATTCCAATATATTGTGATAATACAAGTGCCATCAGTATCTAAAAAAATTCGGTGATGCACTCCAAGACGAAGCACATTCTAATCAAGTATCACTTTCTACGGGAACAGGTTGCAGAAAATAATATCAGAGTTGAGTACATGGGCACAAAAGAACAAGTGGCAGACATCTTTACAAAACCACTTCCACGAGAAGCCTTTGAATATCTTCGTCAAAGACTTGGAGTTATTTCTGCTCCGAAATGAATGCTTCTTGAATGCTTATATTATATGTCTTATATGTATGCGAGGAAGCACCATAAGAGGACAGTTCAGTCAGGGGGAGAAGCCCTGGATGGAAAGATACCACCATTGATGACAAAGGGGGAGAGATTTATCAGATGTAGAGGACATAGGCATGGTTCCAGGGGGAGCAGATTTATCAGATGCAGCTCCGAAATGAATGCTTCTTGAATGCTTATATTATATGTCTTATATGTATGCGAGGAAGCACCATAAGAGGACAGTTCAGTCAGGGGGAGAAGCCCTGGATGGAAAGATACCACCATTGATGACAAAGGGGGAGAGATTTATCAGATGCAGAGGACATAGGCATGGTTCCAGGGGGAGCAGATTTATCAGAGGTAGAGCACAGAGGCAAATTTATCAAATATAGAGGAAAAAGGCATGGTTCCAGGGGGAGCATGAGTGATATCATTTCAATATTGCATAAGAGTTTTGCCATCAATGCCAAAGGGGGAGATTGTTGATTAAGGTTGGTTGTCATTGATGTCAACCCTTGAAAAAAGCCCCGCAACACAAAGGTTTGGTTTATGGACCCAAGATTGTTTGATGTAAAGATGACTCATTATTGATCTTTCCATGGTTGATAAGAAGTAAAGATGGATTAACTCCAAAGGGGTCCCCTTATGGTGAAATCCCTCATGGGAAGATGCTTTGCGGAGTAAGAGAACCCATGCTTACTTGTGGAATAATGAGATGAAGGACATTGAATTTGTCAGGGAAAATATCCTAGATGTATATTTCTTGTCATGCCATTTTCAGTGGTATGTAGAACGTCACATAACTCCTCACGGTTAGAGAGTTATGGCCATGAGAAGTTGGAGACCCCAGGTTTGGGTAATGGACCCAAGTTTGTTTGATGGTTAACGGTATGAGTTATGATATATTTTCAGAAAATACTATTCTATATGGATAGTACATGTCATGAAATTTTTGGTGGTATGTGGAACGCCACATAACTCCTCACGGTTTGAGAGTTATGGCCTTACGAAGTTGGAGGACCCTCACATGTCATCTAGAAGCCCCAAAAGGTCAAAGTAGTCAAAGTGGTTTAAGGGATTTTAAAAGGTAAATAATAAAGTGAAGTGAAGAGTGCACTATAATTCAAAGTGAATACAAAATAAATTATTTAAATAATAAATTTAATGGAGAAATTAGAAGTGGGTTAACCCTAAAATAAGGAAAGTGGGGCCAAGTGACCTAGAAGATGTTTTTAAAAAAGCTACTTGGAGAGTATAAATAAGAGGCAAGGCTCTCTCATTTTAATCACACTTGAACATATTGAATATATATATGTGTCTGAGGTAACCAAGGATATATAAGCCAAAATTCTGAGGAAAGGTAAAGAAAAAAAGGCTGAAATGCAAGGAAAGATAAATTCTTTTGATGGTGCTTTCTAAGGTTTGTTATTTACAGGTCATCTCACCATTTTCGCTATAAATTTTTTTATATAATGATTCAGACTGCGAAATTGCTATGCCATTGATAAAACATATCCAAGTATCTGTGGTAAATAATTCATCTTGTGGGTCGTTGTATTTTTGGAGTTACACTCCGTGGAAAATAGGGTTTGTGGCTAGTCCTAAAACTAGTAAAAAACAAGTGTTTCGGGTAAAAACGTCATAACTTCTTCATAACAGATCCAAATTCAGTGAAACCAAATGTTGGTTAGGATACATTCTATAGTATTCTATGTAAAATTTTTAGATCATTTAAACAATTATTCCGTGCAGGGCATGCTCTACAAGGTCGCTCTCTAGAATAAGCCATAATTCAACAAGGTATGCCATTTTTGCTATAACTCCTTTTTTGAGAGGTTCCAAGTAGTGAAACTTGGAGGAATTGCATAAAACACACTGAAGAACATTTTGTATCAATTTTATATATTTATACATTACAAGTACAAAGTTATGATTACTTCATTTTAGGGTTGTTGACTAATCCAAAACTAGGCATGTGAGACTAAAGAAAAGTTTGATGAAAATGCTAGTATCTTGTTGTTAAAGTTAAGGAAGGTTTACAAGAATGTGATCATATACAACATGTCTATTACAGAGCTGCAAATCATATTTGGATGATGAAATTGATGAGGGCTTTTGGTTGAGGTACATGTTGAGTACATGGTTGAGACAAGTAGTTGATGAGTTGACACATACATGAGGTGTACAGTTGATGACGTTGGTACATATTGACGAGTCATAGTTGATGAGTAGTTGACACATGATTGGTACATACTTGGTACATGGTTGGATGCACTTGTTTATGGAATAGTTTGATTACAGGTTATTTGGTACATGTTGGTGCATGGTTGATGCACTTGTTTATGGTACAAGTTGATTATAGGTTGAGGTATAGGTTGATGCATGGTTCAAATTTATTGGTACAGGTTTATAGTGGTATATCTCATAGTGAAAGGTTGACAGTGGTTCCATCATTCTACTTCTACTTTAGGGTGGCAGGACGGGGCAAAGACATGTGGTTGTAGCCACCTTTCGGTTGTAGTTGGAGAACATAGGGGGTTGTAGCCTCCTTCTGGTTGTAGCCAGAGAATTAGGGAGTTGGAGCTTCCCTCAGGTTATATCCTGAGAACCTTCCGGTTTCAGTTAGAAAACAAAGGAAGTTGGTGCTTCCAATGAATGTAATTCTTCAAGACATATAAGAAAAAACATTCTGTTGTTTTCTCTCGATTTGGGTTTCCACGTAAAACACTGGTGTACTGTGTATGTTTGTGATTGTTCTTTTCTTATTGCTCATTATTGGATAATAATACTACTTTGATATAAGACTTGGATCGATTTGGATAAAAAGAATTATAATTTCACTATTACTGATTCACCCCCCCCTCTCAGTAATCCAACATATCCAACATTGCTTAGACTGGATTGGACATGTATAACCAGGCCATAATAAACTTGAAGACAAGGAAAATGACATTTGAATTAGGTTATTATAGAGTCAATTCACCATTAGATCCTTCAAAAGGAGAAAGGTTTGTAGAACCAACCTTTTTAAATCTAGAGTAAATCAACCAATTGTACAAAACCATCGCCTGTAAAGAATATTATGTTAATCCAACCATAGATGGGGTACTCATCTGGACAAGCATCACATCATGTGCTTCTAGCTCAAATACAAGTCTGGAGAATTGGCAACAGAGATTACATGATGTCTCTGTTGATATTATGGTAGCTGCGGGAGGTATTTACCTCCATGTGTAAACCTGACAAGAATAGAATATTCCGGGAAGAAAGAAGAAACCCTAATGAGTTGGCTAATAACCCTAGAATACAAGTCGACTCAATAGGATAATTTATATTAGGTTATTAGCCTCCAAGAGAAGAAGCCGACCAGAAGAAATAATATATACTGAGTAATTAGATACCCAGAATGAGAAGTCAGCCCAGGCAGTTAGCCATAATCAATATAAATATAGGAGGCCAGTCTTCATTCTAGCAGGCATTCTCAAAATTGCAGAGCAACACTTGTGCACACTGCAGTTGCCCAGTTTCTGTGCAGGTTTGGAGGAGATTTGCCATTGCAGATGCTACAGCCAACAAATTCAGTTTTGGCTTGGACTATCTCTTGGTTATGGTTTGGAATATCTGATCAACTCTTGTTTGGTGTGCTATCCTTGGAGGAAGATGCAATACCCTTTGTTTGGCTATCTAGCCTAGGGTTTTCTTCCAAAATGATTCTCTGTCAATGTTAAGGTGCTCAAAGGGTGGCTTCATCCTATGGTTGGGTGACAATAGTGATATTTTCTATCATAAAACGAGTACATCCATTCATATTCTAACAGGATATGGGCCCACACCTCCTTCATTCAGTCTAACCGCTGGAAGGAAACATAGCCATAAGGATATTAAGCTCATTGAAGAACTATCGCTAGGGTTTCTAGCAGGAGCAGTCACTAAAGCACTGTCGCTAGGGTTACTAGTAGGTGAAGCTGTAGAAACCCTAATCCTCTCGTTGAGGTACCTTAAGTGAAGGGATTACCCTAATATCCAAATAGATCAGTGTGCCTTAGCCTAGCACATCTCCTGGTACTCTAAGCAAGCCAAGACATCAAGTTTGAGTTTTTGGTCAAATCTAGGGTTGACCAAGTCAAAGAAGCCATGGCTTACTCTATGAAGTCATAAAACAAGTTAGATGGAGCTTCTAACTCCTGATCGTGGAAGACAAGGATTGACCTCATCCTTGCCAAGAATAAAGTGCTGGATATCGGGAAAGGAAATATCGTGGAACCAGAGTTTAAAGAAGGAAAAGAGAAGGAACTGCAGAACGTTGCAGTTATGAAGAAGTTCAAAACGTCAATGCCATGAGTATCATAGTGGAATATATAAAATACCACTTGATAACCTACATCTCCCATCTTGATCCATCCAAGAAGATGTACGATGCCCTAACACACCTCTTCTTAGTCATAAACATTGGATAAGTAATGAGCCTGAAGAATGAGCTCCGTGACATGAAGATGAATGGTGATGACAACATAACATCATACTTTGTGAGGATATCTCAATTAAGATATCAACTAAAAGATATTGAAGAGATCATCTAAGAGAAGGAATTGGTAAATATAGTACTCAATGGTCTTCCCAAGACATGGGATGCATTTGCCGCAAGCATGAATAAAAGGAAGGAGACACACAAAGAATTAGTTGCAGAAGAAAAGGAACCTACAAAGAAGACTAAGCAGGATGGAACATATTCTTCTAAAGACAAGGTAACAATACTCTTCATAGTTCTTGTATGTACCATATTTTCTGTACATATCTTGCATACCTATTTCTAGAAGATAATATGTTCCAAGAGAAACTTGCCTATGGAAGAACAAACAAGACAAGGACTGCTATCACTATGACTATAAGACAAGCTATAAGATAAGCCAAAATCAAAATCAATATTGAAGAAACCTAGAAGAAGTAAAGACAGAAAGAAGTCAACAATCAAGAGAAAATTGGAAAAAGATTTGTGACACTTTGTAGAAGGCAATAAGGATGCAGACGAAAGCGTGGAATCTCCTAGATGGAGAGAGTCGATTATATTTCCAAGAGAAGAGCATGCATGAAGTAAGGATTAGGAGGGAGCTAATCCTAAATCCTATAATCCATTGAAGATGATGAAGTAGCAGCCATGAAAAGTAGTACGTATTCAGTTTGACCTTAGAAGAAGTATTCTTTGAAAATAAGCCTAAAAGTATCCCTGATTGTCCATCCACATCTGTGATTATATGATGAAATAAATAAGTGAAATATTTAAGTCATGGAATATATAAGAAACTCCATGGATCCAAGAATCTAAAGAGAAACACGAGGAAGAACATGAATATTCCAAGAAAGGAAGAAAAGACAGAACAACCAGTCATTGTATCAAGAATCACAAGACTACCAACATGATATGAACTAACCAAAAAGCAATCAAGCAGAGGAAATGAAAAATGTGATGAAGAACATTGTATGGAAAACTTATGAATGCAAGAATTGTGAGATCCAAAACTAGAAGTTCTCCCAGATGGAGGGAGAATACCATGAGGATTGTTTTCTCCAAGTAAACCAGACATACCTCTACATGAGTCATTATATCATCTGTAATATCCATGGGTTGGAGTTTTACATAATATAAAGGAAAATATTGTTATTTAGATTAATTGAACAAAGAGCGTATGAAGAGCAACCTCACAGGCTTTGAAGTATACCAGAAAGAGATCCTTGTATGCAGATGGAAGAAGACAACTTGGTGGAGAACCTCCAATGTACATCAAAAGTGTGGTGAATAGTTTCTATAACAAAGATATTGCACCAGAATGGTTAATCAGAACTCCAGAATGATGGATTTCTAATCCATGACAAACTCTCATGATGGCAGAAGAAGTACCACTTGGATATGTTCTAGTATGACCCTTGCCACGATGTTATGAGCTAGCAGGAAACTAAGAGGAATCCAACAATGATATACTTTATTGATCAGAGCTATATGAAGCCTTCAGAGAAGACCATTGTTCCAGAAAGACCGAAGTACATTGAGATCAAGCATTGCACTCTTCGTGATGAAGTCCAGAAAAGAGAAAGTGGTGCTCAAATATATATCTCCACAAATGAGCAGATAAGCAGACATTTTGGTAAAGCCTTTGTCCAATTTAGAAGAGTTTGCGTACCCAAGCTAGAGCTCATGGAGACGACTTCCCTATTGAAAAAGGAAGAGATGATTCCCAGGTTGGGAGGGAGCATTGATGTGTATTTATTTATGGAAAATCATTCTTCAATTCGAAAAATGGTCTAGGATGAGCAGTTCCTTTTCCATTTTGAAAAGTGGTTTGAGATTTCTGACAGACAAAGATTTTCCAGTTCGGAAAATGGTCCATATCGAATAATCATTTTTGTAATGAAAATGGTTCGATGGATTGCTGATGTACCATATAAAATGATTTTCCATTGTGTTTAACATGGGGAATGGTCTAGGGTAATATCTCTTCTTGAGGGTTACTCAAGAAGACTGGCCCGCCTCGCCAGAAAACGATTTCCCATTGTGGTTAACACGAGGAATGGTCTGTTTTGGAGGTTGGTGCAGGATAGTCATTTCCTTTGGAAATGGTCTGGACAGTCATTCCTTAGGGAAGATTCATTCTCTGAAGGTTGCACTTTGTTTAGTGCCGGAGGAATGGCCCAGGGTGGGGAATGGTCTAGGTTCAACAATCAGGGATAGGCATTCCTTAGACAGACTCATTCTCTCTAGGTTGCACTTTTTTTAGTGCTGGAGGAATGGCCCAAGGTGGGGAATGGTCCAGGCTCAGAAATCGGGACAATTATTATTCCTTGCTTGAGAAGAATAGTCCAGATAGATCATCATTGATGTTTTACCTTATGAGGGTAGATGCTCTTCTAGATCTCATAGATGTGAGTGGAAGAATGGCCCAAATGATTCAGTTTATATCATAACAATGTTTTTTGTGCAGGTTGATATCATATGATTGTTATGGAGACTATGTGTCTTCGGAAAATAGATGTATACTACTGTGGTGGATGTGTTCCACTGATTGTGACTATGTGTCACTGATCAAGTATCTGTGTGTTACTTGGTGTGGAAGTGTACCACTATATTGTAGTTGTGTACTACTATGGATAGACATAGTTGTGTTCTATTGAATGATATTGTTCTGATTGCCTTGAAGACTATCAACAGTTTTGGAAATGATTATCATCTAGATGGATGATCAATGGACATATATTTCCCAGATGGAAAATGATCCAGGACATTTATTCTTCCAGGACATATGTCCAAATTAGAAGAATGGTTCTTGTGTCACTATGTGGAGTGAGTGACTTATCCAACATCATGTCTAATTACTCAGATGGAGTATGGTTTCGAGAGATGATGCAACTAATGACACTGATAGCGATGATGGTGCTCATGATCTAGTCATGAGATAGTCTATACGACTATGTTGATGCTACCGAGTGAATGGTATGTTTGTGATCAATACCATTACCTTCAATACCTCCCTATCTAGGAGGGAGTGTTGATATTATGGTAGCCATGGGAAGTATTTACCTCCACGTGTAAACCTGACGAGAATATAATATTTTGGGAAGCAAGAAGAAACCCTAATGAGTTGGATAATAACCCTAGAAGACAAGTCGGCTCAAGAGGATAATTTATATTAGGTTATTAGCCTCCAAGAGAAGAAGCCGACCAGAAGAAATAATATATACTGAGTAATTAGATACCCAAAATGAGAATTCGGCCTAGACATTTAGCCAGAATCTATATAAATACAATAGGCCAGTCTTCATTCTGGCAGGCATTCTCAGAATTGCAGAGCATCACTTGTGCACACTGCAGTTGCCTAGTTTCTGTGCAGGTTTGGAGGAGAGTTTCCGTTGCAGCTGCTGCAGCTAGCAGATTTAGTTTTGTCTTGGACTATCTCTTGGTTATGCTTTGGAATATTTGATAAACTCTTGTTTGGTGCACTATCCTTGGAGGAAGATGCACTACCCTTTGTTTGGCTATCTAGCCTAGGGTTTGCTTCCATAATGATTCTCTGTCAATGTTAAGGTGCTCGGAGGGTGGCTTCAGCCTATGGTTGGGTGACAATAGTGATATTGTATATGATAAAACAAGCACATCCATTCATATTCTAACAGTCTCCACAAGAATGTTTGCAAGAATAGACCACGCAGTAAGATGGGTTGGTATAGAGATAAGAGAACCTCCAAGTTTTCATGGGGTAAATGATCTAGAGGAATTTTTGAAAAAATATGAAGATGAAGTATTAGAGAATTAGAGGCTCTTAGCCATAGATATTTCACTCAAGGATACACCCGCAATATGGTGGGGTACGCACAAAGAAACAATTCAGGACTGGTACCAATGTAAACGATTACTACACATTAGATTCGGTGCAGAACAAGGCAACAATAAAATGCAGAGATATGATGGACAAGGCACACCAAAAAAACATTTGAAGAAGTGAAAGACACAATGGAGGATGACACCACCAGAAGAATGCCCTCATCATTTCATCCACACATTGGAAAGAATCCCAAAAAACTGGTATGTAGACCAGGAGATGCGTAGAGGTACTACTGAATGGACAACATTACAACTTAATTTTGTAGTAACTTTCTCATTTGAACATGAGAACCCCAACATTGATTCATCACTGAAGTAGATAAAAGGTGTGCTATTTATTGAGGAACCGGAGGTTGAACTCATGGAAAAATATCAACAACAGAACAAATAGACAGTTAAATAACTACTGTCATGCTATCATGTTGAAGAAGAGGCACCAGATGAGGAATACCCGCGCAATATTTAGATTACAGAAATTGAAGGAGAAAGAGATGTGGAAGGTCCATCTTTGGAATCATAAGTATTTGTTGCACCAATCAAGGTGAATAAATTGAACATTGGGACAACTGATAACCCTAAAATGGCAAGTATTGGAGACTATTGGGATGAACAAATAATAGAAAGAATAACAGAGTTACTACGTGAATACAATGACCTGTCCCAAAAACCTTTACATAGATGAAAGACATAGCAGGAGAGCCAAGAGAGATGAAAATACCTCTCAAACCTGAGGCAAGACCTGTCAGGCAAAGACCTTACAAACTGAACCCAGTCTATAAGCAGAAAGTGAAAGTAGAAATTAACAGAATGTTGGAAGTTGGTATCATAGAACCAGTAGAGGAATCTGAATGGATAAGTCCTATGGTAGTGCAAGAAAAGAAACAAGGGGGGATAATGAGTTGTGTATAATTGAGAAAATTGAATGATGCTTGCTTACATGACCCTTTTCCCACACCTTTCACAGACGAGGTATTAGAGAATGTGGGAGGCTAGGAAGCATACTCATTTACAGATGGATTCTCGGGTTACCATCAGATCAAGATAGCTCCAGAGGATAGGTATAAGACTAATTTTTCTACAGAATGGGGATCCTACCAGTAAACAGTCATGCCACTTGGGATAAATAATGCACCAACCATATTTTCAAGAGTAGTCATAGCCGCCTTTTGTTAATGCTGAGTAAATTGTTGGGTTGAAGAAACAATCTACAAACCAACTTTAAGACTGGAAACTAGCCTTTCCAATCTAGAGAGGGCTCTCTCTGAGACTTGATCTCTGATAGAAAGGTTTCTTTAAATTGATGGTTAGATTTATAATTTTTAGATAATTTTTTAAGGTTTGCTGACAAAAAGGTATAGTATTTATAGGGCTATGGAGTCAACCCTTGAAAACAAAGAAGACAATGCTTGGTAGATAGAACTCCTAAGAGGAACAAAGGCTAAACAAAGTGATGAAATTTGGTTTTGAGTTTGATCATGTAGGGTGAAAGAAGAAAGAAACACATAACAAAATCAGAGCATCACAAAGGATGAATTCTGACCTTAGTTAAGAAGATAGACATAAATTAAATCAGTTAAGTCTAGAGCACCATTAGATGAATTCTGGACATTTAATTTACCAATTTAAAGAGAAGAAAAGTGCAGATGAAAAGAAGTACACATAGAATACATGCAAAGAAGAGTACAATCTTCAGATCACCACCATTAGAATCTTTTTCATAAGAAATTCAAGATTTTTGCATTTTCATTTCTTTAGATTCAAAAAATTACACCGAAGATCAAAATGTCTATAATTCTGCCTGTGCACCACTTTTTACATCAAAATAGCCCATATATATAGAAAACTAAAGCTACACTTAGCTACTAAGAGTCGAACTACTATCTCCCAGAGTTATGGATCTGGTTGTTTTCAAAGATAACAACAACCTCTATAAAATTTACCAAAAATAGGAAAGCTGATTTTCCAATCATAGCCTAACCGAAATGTCATTTACAATCATAAATTCTTGAGAAAATTTCAACCATATGGTTATGATGAGTCATCATGTGTACCGCTGGACAACATTCTCACCTTTGTGCAGTGAATTCTGGTTTCTGCTGCGCAAATGCTAGCTGTGGTATTTGTGCAATGATCTCGTGCGGTGAATCTTCATGTTGAGGTTGCTCGCGTGAAACCAGTTGGAAGCAAAGGCTAGGATCATTCAATTTGTCCGTAGCTTCCTTATTCGATCTCACTTGTAGTTGTAAGGCCCTATTTTCCTTTCTTAATGACAAGTTTTGTCACTTTAAACTTCTAACCTGTCTCAACAAAGCCGCATTCCTCTTCAACTTTGATTGAGCATCAAAGATGGCTACACATGCATTGTCTATGGCTGGTTTGCATTTATTTTAATGTTTCATGATCCCTTCCTCTGATATTCTTCTTTCCTCCCTGAGCTTAATGATCTCATCTCGAGCTTCTCTTAGCTGTTTTTTCAGCCATTTTATATTCTTTTCTCCTCCTGTTGGTGAGGTAGGAGATCTCTGACCAACTTTACTCTATGGTGCTTATACTTCATGAATTATTTCTATTAGCTTCCTCTTCAATTCTCTGTTCTTCTGGTAGAATTGGGCTATAACATGTTGAGTTTTCTTGAGTTGTTGTTTCACCTCCTTGATATCTACATCTTCGTCTTCTGGTTCCACCTGCTTTTCATCAATCTCCTGGGCTGCACATTCAAAAAAATCTGTTTGAATTGTGGGTATGGGAAACCTCCTGGTAGAGGACCTGGTGTGCGGTTTATTGGGAGCTTGTGTCTCCTCAGTTTTATCAATGAATATTAGTTTGCTTCTTTTCTTTGAGGCTGGCTGACTTAGTGATGAATTCTCAATTTCTTTTCCTTTTCCCCTTTCAACAATACCTCCTTCTTTTACCACTGAACTAGGAAATGTTGTTTTCTCAGCAGATAAGGGAGTATCTCCTTTAGGGTCTAGAGGAATGTTTGCTAAAATCAATAAGGAATCCTAGTCTTTGTTTAACTTTCCAATCTCCTCAACCACCAACATCATTATCAAGGAAAAATGGAATAGGTTATTCTATGGCTAATCAACTTTGGCTTGGAAACTGTTTGCCATCTTTCCTAGGCTTCTACATAAGAGGAAAGGTAAGTTTAAAGGACTTCTCCCTATGAAATTCATTAGGAGACTAATGTGGTATTGATGTACCTTGTCAAATCTACCCTCATAATTAAAGTACTTCCGGATTATCCTTAGAAGTTTCTCAAAAGGTTCCAAAATATATTCATTGGGAATGTTGGCTCCAATCTTCCGATTTCTGTATTCAGGTTTGAGAAAATCAATATAACATGAAGTATCTAATGGAATACCTTTAAACCATTTTTCTCCCTATATAGGAATTTCTGTCGCAACTGACATGGTTTCCTCTCACACTTAGAAAGTGATCCCTACAATAGTTGCACTGACACCGATAAAGTTAAGAGCAAACTGCTTGGTTAGCTGTGCATTATAATCTTGAACCTTTTCACAGAATCTTATGCATCCAGCTTGTTCAAAGGACACTCTGATCATCGGGTCTATGTTTACTAACTTTAAATTATGTGGCTCAAACCTCACGACTTTCCCTCTTCTTGCATTCTTTCTTTTTCATTGAGGAGTTGTCATGATGCTGATATATGTCAACTGCAGGTGCACAACAATAGATTGTAATAGCCTCTGCGTAGTGAAAAAGGGAACAATAACCTCTGACAACAAATGAGAACAATAACCTTTGCGCAACGATAAGAATAATGAATTTTGCATGGTGCACAGGAAAATGTAACAACAAGAAAATCTGCGCAGCAAACAAATTAGTGACAGGAAACTCGGCGCAACAATAAACAACAACGGAAAACTTGGCACATGAGTAGGTAGTAAAAATTTAGCTCAACAGAAAGAAAATTGATTGTGTGAAAAACAAACTCGTTCTAGAAGGTAATTTTCAATGGGCGCCAAGGAAAACTCTTGAACAATGATTGAAATCGATGGAGGAAACACAACAAAAATAGAGTAGCAGATTTACGTAGTGACTAGTAGCGCATAGTATTTACGTAGTAGAGGGCTTCAAAGCTTATTGGAAAGTCTATGGACGATGCACAAGTCTTGAAGGTGATGGAGAAAAATGAAAGGTGGCCAATATTTATACTCGAATGGATAAGGAATGAAATTATGAAAAGGGATGGAATATCCATAGCGAAAATATGTTTTAAGGAAAGTTAAAGATTTGCGCAACGAACTTGCACAACGGGTACATCTTTGAAGTTTGCAATGGTACAAATGATATGTAGTGCCATGACTATTCCCTTTTCTAACCTCATGATTAGGTAATGATGAACCATAATATATTTTGACATGAAATTCATCCTAACCACTTGATTCGACCCTGGTCCATAATTTCCCACTTTTCAACATGACTTGAGACTTAGGAAAGTAGACTTTTACAACTTAAACATGATGAACCTTACACTCTTGAATTTCTTGCCTTTATGGTAGTGTTTTATGAAAAAGACAATACACCCTTTTAACCAACTTATGTCTAAACCCATTACTTGACATATCAAGCCATTCTTTATTTGGTCACTGACCTCATAAACTTTGACACACTAACTATGACTCATCTAGGGAAGTCTTGATTTTTTCGAAGATCATGGAATGACTTTTAATTTTTTTTGGACAAAGCTCTAACTCTAGCTACAAACATTATGGTGCTAACAACTGGCTCCAATGGGGATGTTATCCTCCCAGTGAGGTAGCAAAAAAAAATAGACCAAGTGCCTGACCATTGGGATTTATTTGACTCAAAGACTCTAAACTAACAAACAAACTTGTTTACAAGACTCTCTTGACACAAATTTGACTAAAATCAACATAAACTTAGGGAGTTCATTCCACACTTCAATTTTCTGCCGATTATTGAGTTGAAATGCTTCATCTGAAAATAAAATGGTTATTTACAATGACATGGAGAGATTGGAATTTTTTTAAGCAAGATAGTGTTTGAGAAACCAACCATTCACAGGTCCTCCACCAATGAGATCTCCATTAATCTCTTGCAACAAATAGACATTGTTCCCATGGTATGCAACAATCCTGAATGGTCCCAACCAAAGATGATCAAACTTTCCATGTTTCTCTCTATCTTCATTCCTTGCGCCCCACTTCAGTACTGTTGATGGGCAAAAGTGACCGTCCATCAATTGGAAGAACGAGTTCGGTCTGGGGTTGTCCAAATAACCCAAGCCATTTGGTGTAACTCGTTCTGACGGGTTTAATGGCTCCGTTAGCTGATCCAAAAGTCCTAAAGAAACAAAATAAAAAAGAATGAAATAACTAACTAATTACTAATTACTATATAGATATGTACATACGTATGATGTAACTATGAAAATATACTTAAATAACAGATTTACTTATCTTATTTATGTACATGATATACACACTGCAAGTTTTAATCTAAACTTACTAAAATCGATGTGAAAAAATGACTGCCTTGAAAAATCATATAAAGAAAGCACATAAGATATTTTTCATTTTTCTTTTATCAATATAAACTAATAACAAAAATAGTATGAAACATAAATATGTGGATGGACGAAAGCCAGATCATATATTTGAGTTTCAGTGATAAATAAGCGACAAAAAAAACATAAATGAGCTAACCTGTTAGTGAGTAAACGATATTCATCTAAACATCTGTACGATTAGAGAACACCCAACTTCCACGTTCAAGAGGGAAACTTGCAATGAACCTTAAAACTGTTTGAGATAAATCTAGAACAATGTATTGGCAGTTGAGTTTTAATAACATAATAGATGATACAAACATAAACCTGTGATATTATAATTTCATATGATCGTAGTGAGATAAATTTGAAAGTAACCTGTGCATATTATCATTCAATTAAAACTTAAAGACAAATCCTAAAATTTTAATTGAAGATATGATCACAAATTTATATTTTGAGAAGCAAGTTGTAGATGGTATTTATAATATAAACAACATGCACATCATGGATCATTTAATCTAAAAATATCAGACCTATACATGCAACAGAGTTATCAAAACATAAACAACAACATTATAAACAGAAGGCTAAATCCAAAATGTGTATATGTCGTTATATTAAGTTCTGGAATTAATTGTCCATCTCTTGCTCCCAGCCAAGATGTCTTCATTACAAAAATCTGTAGTATTTAAAGAGTTTAGGAAAACTAAACATTCTATCTTCTAATATAGGATCAAATCCCAAGATGATTTACTAATTACAAAAGTAGAGGGTGATAAAACCACTCAATATCAAACTGTATCTCCCAAAATTATAATAGGTTTGTTTCTGTTTACAAAATGAGCCAAAGAAATGGCTAATTAACTAAACCCAGAAATGATCCATCTCATTAGATCACCACAAGCTACACGATATCCTGAAAGAAAAATGAAATGAAGAAATTTAGATATTAATTTAACTAATATTTTCCAAAATTTCGAATGAGAATAGACTGGCTACAAAATCTGCTGATTCTGTAACTAGTCTTATTTTAAACAACAAAAATCTAATTCAATCTACATTAATAAAAAAAAATTCAATAAAAGCACAACTAAGATAAAAAAAATCTTTACCTTTCAACTGAATGCTAAATTCGACTCATAAAACCTCAGAGTTGATCACTGCTTTGACACACTCAACATTTTTTATTATGACATTTCCAGTTCTTTTCAAGCATTTTCCTTGCCTTTGCGCAATGAACTTGAGTATGTGGTTTTCACTTGTTAATGAGTCCATCTGAGCTGTGAGGGTCTTGATCTTCGCTTGAAGGAAGGGGACATCTGTGTAACATTTGTCTATCCAATGTAAACACACTTCACACCGTGGATCTGGAACAGTTGTTGAGGAAACACATGACTATGCGTCAAAACGCTACCACTGTCCATTGTGGGTTTTTGATTGAGTTTGATCCCTGGAAAATCTTCGTTATGTTTCAGGCATGGTGGAAGATTATCTACAAAATCGTAAGTCCGGCTGGGATCCGATTTATGGTAATTTGGGTCTTCCTCCTCCAAGAACTTTCGATCTCGGAATCAGATCTCTCATGGACCTTGATCACCTTGATAGAGCTCACATGAGATTTTGTTTTATTCCATAAACTCCTTGAGATTAATCTCCCAACCCTTTTGTTATTAAACCCTACGTCTGGATTCTTCCTTGACAATTTGCGTGAGTGTTTATTGGAGGTCTTTGCAATGGTATTAGGGAAAAAATACTCCTCATGCTCAGGAGATTCAATGACCCTAGGGTCAACATCCTGTTGCTCAAACATAGGCTCATCGAGCACAGCCTTATCACAGAGTTCTTTGCATAAGAAAACTGGTCTCTCACTGGAAGGGACAGGTTTTTTTTCCAGCATAGGCTTATCAACCACATGAACCTCTGCGAGGTTGGATGTAACAAAGCCATTGCGAGATAGGAAAGTATCCCAATCGTTTCCCTGTAATTTCAAATGATGGACGAACAACATCCTAATTAACCCATGGTGGAATAAACTGGAATTCAAACTTTGCCTTTTATACCTCTTATCCATTTTATATAAAATTCTCAATAAGTAAAATGGCATGTTCAACTGGAAATCGATGAAATTCATTAACAATCTTATGTGGTAAAGAAAAATGAGGCCATAACGACCCTCACATGTAACGAACTGTCTTAAAAATGCCAATAAACCGTACCACCTAGTATTTAACAGAGATATCGACATACCTTTGTCACAACATTGGATTTTCCGAGAGGTAAAGAACAAAATCCATGGCACCTCCTCTAACTTGAAATTCTTAAACCATTGTTGCCCTGTAAGGGGAAGGCCTATTTCCTGGCTCAAAAATTCCTTGGTAATTTCGATTTGAACATCACCCACTTTGGCTCGACATCCATCAAAAGAGAGGGCGAACTCCTGGGCTGCTTGCAAGTTGTAACCTTGGAATTTCTCTAGAAAATCAACCCAACCATGACTCTTAAGGTCTTCATTTGCATCGCCATACAAAATCAAGGTTTGGGATCCATTTGGTTCGAAATAGACGACAGGGGCCATACAAATTCAGACAAGAAGTCACGAAGGTAGACATAAATCACTGTAAGCATGAAGGGTTTAAAAAACAGAGGAAACCAGGGAAGAAACCAAAGGAATAAAACTCACCATTACCCTAGCGTGACTAAATGAGAGAATGAGAGGTTCCATACAAAAATTGCGCGTTTTGTGTAATGAATTGTCAAGAGTACAGAATGAAGCCCAAGACTTTAACTTGGAATGATGGGTCTGTTGATTTCAGACTGCCACCTCAAACAAAGTATAGGGTACGACCGGGTGCATTTGAATCTCATCATTGTGTAAAGGGTGGCATTGATTTTATAAGGTTAGGAGAAGAGGTGTTTTAGAAACCAAAGCATCATGAAAAAAAAAAAGATTTACCAAGAATTATAAATGAAACAAAACCATAGTCTAATGGCAATCGATTCTTGGTGTATCAGTCAAAAACTCAAGATATATCTCATAATCCATGAGAAACTTATAACAATTTTTTTATTGATATACGATAGGCTTCAAAGCAAACACCACTCATTAAAATATTTGTAAGAACATCAACTCTTCTTGAGACATAAGCCTTAGATACAATTTGCAATACAATCATAAGTTTTCAATGCTTCATTCATGATTTCAGTCATGAATGAAGCATGAAAACAAAAAGAATAGGAACAATCGATACAACCTCTTACAGCCGAAAAGTGACCTTCAAACAACAATACTTATGATAAAGCGTAGGTAGCTACAAGAATTTTTCTTTGTCAATTTAAAAGGTGAAAATATTGTGGAGCTGCCAACAATGGCGACTAACTGGGAGAAGCAATTATCTTTGCACCACCGACAAGTTCATGTTAGGAATGTTTAGAATGGTTACAAATCAAAGACAACTTAAGGTCATCAAACATTCCAAGGATCCTTACACATTCCAGCCTAAGATATCTTCCTGTTAAAATGAAATCTGGTGACAAATTTTAAAAATGAGAGCAACAATGTTCAAGTCAATGGATTTGATACTGTTGATAGGGCCATTGCTTCCAGCAGGCATCTATAGCCTCAACATGGATGTCAATTATCCCACTCTGACGCCTCTACCCTATCCAAGAATTTCAGTTCAGAATGAGAGACATTTATAACCAATATCGAAATTTTATAACTGATAATTTTCTTGAACCCGACATTGCTTCACTTCCAGCAGGCCTGTTCAGTACCCCGACGAAGTTGTCTTGGAATCATGCATGCATTTACCCGCTACCAACAGACCTGTTCAGTATCTTGACGGGTTTACAAACACTTCCCACAACTCTTGGGAAAATTATTCACAATCTGATATAATTTATGGATATTCAGAAGAGCGGGATGATGCTGAAAATTTCAGTCTTTGGCACACTTGTTACTTTCCAGCCTTTAGTTTTTGCTTAATCATCTTCATTATGATCTGAAATTAGTTTCTTGATGAAACTAATTTTTCAAGGACATGAAGGCATACTTGAGTTGCTTTCTTTAAAAGCAGGGACAATGTAAAAATCTTTAACGATGGTCGTGTCTGCTCATAATTATAAAGCGAAACCATGAAATCAATTGTGAACAAAAAAACTTCTTTAGCTAGTCTGCGTTTCAGGAAATTACAACAATTGATGCTCTGACAGTCCTCGACTGATGTTTAATACAAGGCATTCTGTTTTCCCTCCTCGAACTAAACTGTGATACATGCATGTTTTAACCAGAAAGCAATGAAAACAAACAAAATGAAAAAGAACCAAAAAACATAAAACAAAACAAAATCAAAACAAAAAAATTATGTACAAAAGGTGAATCTGGGACTTGTCACGAAAAATACCTTTTGAGAGATTGGCCATTCAACGAGAAGGTGTCTGGCTATCCCTCTAAATTCTGTAGGCGGAAAGAGATGGGACCTAGTTTTTCAGCGATTAAGAAGGGTCCCAACCACAGGTTCTGGAACTTGGTATGTTCTCCTTTTCCTTCATGAGGTTTATCCCATTTGAGAACCAAATCTCCCACCTCGAAGTTCCTATCCGAGGCAGAACTTGAATCGAACCAGCTTTTAACAATACGCTGTTGCTAATCCAGTCTTTCTTTTGTTTTTGCTCTTACTTCCTCTAATTTTAGCAAAGCATTAATCCGACTCTCCAGAGGAGGACAATCCTCTTCCTGAACTTTCTGTGATAATTGCAGTGAGGGAAGCAAAAAATGAGGAGGGAGAATTGCTTCTCTTCCGTAGACGAGAAAGAAAGGAGAATTACCAACAATGGTTTTCAGAGTCACCCTATCAGCCCAGAGTGCGTTAAAAAGTGCGTTGTGCTAGTTTTTGTGGTTTTCAGAAACTGTCCTCTTGATGATTTTGATCAATTTTTTGTTTGTTGATTCTACTAAGCCGTTTCCTTGGGGGTAATAGCTGGCAGAATATTTCACTTTTATCGCTTTTTCTAAAGAAAAAGCATTCATATCGAAGGACAAAAAGTAGGAAGCATTATCGAAGACCAAACACTTAGGAATACCGAATCAAGTAATGATGTTTGAATTAAGGAAAAATATTACCTGACTAGTGTTTACCACTTTTAATGGTGCAGCCTCAGACCATATGGTAAAATAATCTGTTGTTGTAATGATGTATTTATGCTGCTACGAGGAAGTGGGGTTAATCGACCCTACAATGTCAATACCCCACTGCTGAAAAGGAGAATCTACCAAAATAGGTTGCAAAGGAAACGGTGCCTTTTGTACTCGTCCAAAAGTCTTTTGGCAGATTATGCATTTACGACATAACACATGGGCATCTTTGAATAACATGGGCCAATACTACCCAACTCTTAATACTTTGTGAGCAGTAGTGTCTCCACTGAAGTGCCCACCAGCTTCTCCTGCATGCAGTTCAGATAACACTTTATTTGCTTCATCTCTTTCCAAACAACGCATGAGGATGTTATCAAAATTTTTACGGAATAATACACCGTTTACCAGCTGGAAAGGTGCAGATTTTAGTCTTAAAGCTCTTCTCGTTTTTGGATCTAGATGACGAGGAGAAGAACCATGTGTTAGATTAAACTTAATTTCATCAAACTAAGAATTAGAAACAACTTTTGTACAACAGATTTGATTTTGACTATGCTGATTTGCAGTTAAGACATTAATTTGCGTCTGTTGCTCTTCAACTGAATCAACCACTAGTTTGCATAGACCTTGACCTCTAACAATTTGCGTAGGGGTAATTTCAAGGTCATACTCTTGTAATGATGTCATCCAGTTTGCCCATTTTTTACCCAATTCCTTTTTCACTAACAAGTTTCTGACAGCAGGGTAAGGCACAATGACTTTAGTCTTGGATTTCAGTAGATACGATCGAAAATGTTTTACTGCTTTAAAAACTGTATAAGCCCATTGATCTACAACCGGGTAATTAAGATCTGCTCCTTTGAAGGCTGAGCTCATAAAGGCAATGGGGATTTCATTTCTTTCAGTGTTCTTTTGGGTCAACACAGTGGCATAAGATTGATAAGAGGCAAACATATAAAGAGTGAAATCTTGTGAAAAATCAGGACTCATTAAGGAAGGAGCCTCCACTATGGATTTTTTGATGGAATCAAAAGCTTGATTTTCCTGCGGTCCCCAATGATATTGAACATCCTTTTTAATTAAGTTTTTCAATGACCTTACCATTTCTGAAAAACTCAGGACAAACCTTCTGACAAAATTGATCCGGCCTAAAAAAGATTGCATAGATTTTTTTGAGGAGGGGGGAGGAAGTTTGGCAATGGATTGAGTTCTTTCAAGATCGATGATCATCCCATCACTGGATACTATGAATCCAAGAATTTTTCCTTGTTCCACTGCAAATATAGACTTCTTAGGGTTTAGAGATATGCTGTACTTGCGACATCGTTGTAGGACATTACCTAAGGTGAAATAAGTGGTCTTTCTTGTTTTTGGAGAAAATAGTAATGTCATCAAGATAAACCACTACAAATTGATTGATGAGACCACGAAAAGAAATATCCATTGCTCTCTGGAAAGTGTCCCCAACATTTATAAGCCCAAAAGGCATTTTCCTATAGGCGTAAGTACCCCATGGGGTACAAAAAGTGGTTTTTAACTGGTCCGGGGGAGGCATGAGGACCTGGTTGTATCCTGAAAAATCGTCTAGCAGTGATAGTCTTTCAAAACCAGATACCTGCTGAAGAATTTGTTCCATTGGAGGAACATGATAATTGTCTTTGTCAGACGCTCTGTTCAAGTTTTGAAAATCGACACAGAGTCAAATTTCGCCACTTTTCTTCCTTACAGGGACAAGATTATACACCCATTGTGTGTGTCTTGCTGGGAATATTATCTTTTCATTCAATAGTTTGTTTAGTTATTTCTTGATCGTCGGTTCCAGCTTAGGGTGCATCTTTCTCAACTTTTGATGAAAAGGTTGAGTCTGGGGTTTCATGGGGATGATGTGTTGTATTACGTTAGGGTCATTTTTTTTTAAATCATCGTATGTCCAAGCAAAGAAATCCTTGAATTCTCTAAACAATTTTATAAATGCGGACATCTCTTGCTCGAAACATCCCATTCCCAGATTAATACATTGTGGATTATCTTTAGTCCCTAGATTTAGCTTTTCATGGGTCAAGGAATAATTGTTTGTTTTACAAT
This sequence comes from Picea engelmannii, assembly GCA_009831015.1. Lineage (NCBI taxonomy): Eukaryota > Viridiplantae > Streptophyta > Pinopsida > Pinales > Pinaceae > Picea > Picea engelmannii. Next base: position 208,514 of record ML791300.1, read on the forward strand.
TTACCAATTTTCTGAATTTGTCATGTAAATCATAAAAAATTTCTAATCTTACCATGGATTTAGGGATAGAATTCACCAGATCCGATGTTGATTTGGGAGACCTCGAGTCTGATATTACCATAAAATTGCGGAGATATTCATCATGGGTGCCTTCATCAATAACTGCACCTTGGAAGGTGTCCTCCATGTGAAAAAAACTTATGATCTGCTGATCATCATCAAACATTCTCCAGTTAGTGACTTTGTTTGGGACTGATGATCTGAACAATAACTCAATTGAGAATGAATTTGGAGAAAGACCTTTTGCGGGAAAAAGTTTGGAAGCGACGTTAGCTAATAAATCAGCCTCAGAATTGTTTAATCTCAGAATGGAATTGATGTTAAATGCGAAAAAATTGTGCATTAGATTCCATACCTCGACTTGATAACTTTTCAGGTGTGGTGATAGGAAATGTATGGAGTTTCTTACCTGTCTGACCACAATTTATGAATCACCGAATACCATTAAGTTCTGTACATTCATATCTACTGCTTTCTTGAGTCCTTGCAAAAGTGCCTCGTATTCGATGGTGTTGTTTGTACATTCAAACTCTAATCGACAGACGATCAAAGTTTTATTACCTATTGGGTCGATGAGTACACATCCTGCACTAGCTCCTTCTCTAGATTTGGATCCATTGAAGTAGAGAGACCATATGTGAGATTCATCAACAATGTTTGGCACATTTGGTAAATCTGATGACTGTGTGGATGTCATGAGCCCTGACTGTTGTTCCAGATCAATGATGGCGGAGGTTCAACCATGAAGTTACCGAAGAAGGTGTTCATTCCTTGCATTTCGAGTGAATTAGTGGAAGCAATAAATGGTTAATTAATGCCATTCAAATCCGTCATGGTATGCTTGAGGTAACGCTCACGATTAATCCTAATTCTATTTGGCTTTCCATTCTCTGGTAGCCACAAATGAGACCAGTCTGTTGCAAAATATCCATGCAGCTGTTTGGACCAATTCCTTCTTAAGAATAAACCGTAAACTTTAGGGATGTCATAAATAATGATATCAATAATTTGGTGAACCTTAGGATTAGAGGATAGCCTAATGAGTACATTCTTTAGTTCACAAATTACCTTAACATTCGATCGATCGAGCTGAATGATTTTAAGATTAGAAGGTTGAAATTCAACATTGATTTTTTGGAAAACAGACAAAGGCATCACATTTGATGATGTGCCAGAATCTACCATGCACTTAGGTACATTTCTATTGAAAATTTCAAAAGTTAATAAAAAAGGTGGGATATTTTTGCAGGTATTAACAACAGAATTCTGCTGATTTTTAGCCGCTGTCCCTGAAATTACTTTATCTACTTTTGATATAGTTTTTCTAGTGAGTTCCCTTTTATCTAAGGGTTCAGGTGTTGTTTTAGCGGGGACCTTTTGAGCTATTTTAGGGCTGGTTTATGCAATTTTCTTGCTATTCAGATTGTCATTTTTACTGTTTTCTGCAATGTTCTGAGGCATTTTCTGCAGAAGAAAAGGAAACTTCAAAAGTTCGCAAACAAAAATATTAGCTCTAAGTTTCTTTAGGTCTTCGATCAAATAATATTCTAAGTTTGGAGTTGCTAAATTCTGTTTAGTTTTCAAAGGCACATCAGTACTTATTTCGGAAGAGGGTTTACTCTGAGTTTTTCTTCTGGTGTTGTAAGGATGGACAATTTCAAAATTGGCTTGAAAAATACTGTCGAAAAAATGCCCGAAGACATTGGGAGATGAATCCTCTTCTTCAACTGTTTCTTCTTCAATTACCTCTTCAACATTCTCAGGGGGGACTAAGTTATCATGTGCTTCAAGGATAGTCTGTATAACGTATTGTAGGCTTTCAAAATTCAGACCCTCAGGGGTTGGGTTTGGTCAGTTTGAGGGAAAAGGTTTTCTAAAAGGAGGTTTGTAACTTCCTTTGCTTGAAGATGCTTCGTCAACTGATCTCTTCAAGTCTACGACTTGATTTGATAATTTCTGGATGAACTTTTGTAAACTTTCCAAATCTGAGGTTTCTGATTGGGTTTTAGTTTGGGGAGGCCTAGGAAGAGTTTCTATTTTCTTCTTAGAAGATGGGGTTATTTCAGCCTCACTACTAAGATTATATTTCAAGCTCAAAATATCTTTTTCGATTTGACTTGCCTCCTCGAAGGCCTCCAGTAACGTCGAATTCTTAGACCTCTTAACCCAAATTGCTATACTATTGTGTAGGGCTTTAGTGTAATATGCCACAATAAGGCTTTCTGCTGTCATAAAATCGATGGTGATTCGGTTTTTAACATGAGGAACCTTTGGTTGAAATCTTTTACTTTTTCCTTAGGGTTCATCTTTAAGCTAGAGAGTTCCATGACTAAGACTTCCGAAGTTTTGTCATCTCCAAACTTCTCTAGGAAACAAGTCTCGAATCTGTCCCAAGATACAATGTTATGAGGTTGTTGGGCGAAATACCATGTAGAGGCATTGCCTTCAAACGTATAAGGAAAACATCTACATACTACATATTCGTGTTCTACACTTCGGAGTCTAATGGCTAGCATGAATTTTTTTATGTGATCTTCGTCGATTTTCTTAGAATCAGGATCAAACTTAGGTAACCATTTCTTCGGATGTTTTGGTAAAGGGTGCTGGGGTCCAGGTACGGCCACAACGTCTTGGTCAAGCCAAGGTCTGGCAGGATTGTTCTAGTTTTCCATGGGTGTAGGCGGTGTAGAAGGCTGAGAAGGTTCATATGATGAACTACCTTCGTCAGATGACTCTCCTCCTGAGGAGGAAGGAGATGAATGAGGTGGGGAAGGTGGAATACCAGATACTCCGGCTGTAAGAGTAGGGGTGTGGTAAGGATCTGTGGTATTATCTTGTAGACTAGTGCCTTCAAGTTGGTCTCGGATATCCAATAAATCTAAAGGTTGATTGAGAGGCTTACTAGGTTGTCTGATACGGGCCAAAGCACTGTGTGTCTTTAAGAGTTTCCGACGAACGATTTCTTGTACGTCAGACCCTTGAGGATTCGATGTTACTGGCTCAATGGGAATCTCAGGATTTTCATTCGAAGTAGTTGATGTTTGAGAAGTAACGTTATTGTCAGAATCACTTCGTGTTACTATAGGGGAGCAAGCATGTGGGGGAGGAGTCTTACGACTTCCACGTGCCATCAATTGTATTCAGGCCCTCCTTCTAGCGCCATTTGTTAACGGGCGAAAGTGACCGTCCGTCAATTGGAAGAACGAGTCCGATCCAGGGTTGTCCAAATAACCCAATCCGTTTGGTGTAACTTGTTCTGACGGGTTTAATGGATCCGTTAGCCAATCTAAAAGTCCTAAAGAAA